>JAKNSH010318954.1:0-16891 GCA_027790015.1 Cymbopogon flexuosus
ACGAAGAGGCGGGTGTGAAATCGGGTGACCCAAGGATTTCCCGCCGCTGCACCGCACCCAGGCTTTTTGATCCCTCCGAATCTTCCGTGCGAGCCCTCCTCTTCTTTTTCCACGCATGGCGTCTCTACCCAATCACTGTCATGTGGGGTCCACTATCGCGGGGCCGGCAGGGACAGGAGAGGCGCTCGTACGACGGCGGGTACACACATTTGCTGCGGCCTGCGCGGACGGGTCTTATCCTGGGACGGAGGTGGGCCCCGCGGCAAGGAACAGGTCCGGGTCCGCGGCCCCGGCCGGCCGTTCGAACTGGCGCGGACATTGTCAAAAAAAAAAATGGCGCGGTGAAATTGTTGGGGCCCGCCTGGGATCCTCTGCGGCAGTTGCTTTCGTGTCCCCTGGTGTTGTTGCTTCGTGCTACTGCACTACACAGCCTAGTGTACGATTCCTAATTTTGGTGGTATCATATTTGTTAAAAGCCGATATCATATTTATTTTCACATATATCATATTTGTTTTCACATTTCTAGATATTAGTAATGCTCAAAAAAAAAAAGCTAGATATTAGTATGTTCTATGGGTCAATTTTAAAATCCTACTATGATATACTTTTTAAGAAGAGGGAGCAAGTTTGTCACTGTTTGATAAAATAGCCATCAATTTCATGAGCAATTTCAGATACCGCCACCAAAGGCCAATGTTTGAAATACAAAGCATCATGTTTGGGCGCCCTCAACCGATGCCATTAATCCACATTTGTTAGGTATTATACGATGAAACATAATAACCTCATGACCACTAAATGCAATAAAATATGTTAATCATCGAATCAGAGGGAAAACATCATCTCAATTAATATTTTTAAATAATGCCGAACAAGAGACCTTAATTAACACATGAAAAACTAAGGCGTGAGTGACACGTTACCAAAAGATAAGTGATAATAACTCTAGGGATTTGGTAATAACAACCAAAACGTCAGGGCCACCGTCCATTTTAGGCAACGTGCTTATTACACGATAATTTAGTAGAAGAACTCGTGAAACTTATGCGTCACGAAACTTATCCTGTATTCTAGGCAATTTTTAGATGAAAGAGGCTTTATTTCAAAATCAAGTTTAGGCTCCAGCCACAAGATGGTAAATGGTAAATAAATACAGGTGTGCATTTCTATATTTATCCACAACTGCAATGAGTGCTCCACAAGACCAGCAGTTGAGATGACCTCCGCATTTCCTTGCACATACGAGAGAGGGAGGTATCAGTTCCAGAAAAAAAAATAGTAGTCCTGCCACTACCAGAGGCCAAAAGAGAAGGTGCTCTGAATATCGGCTTTTAATACTCCAACAATTTGCAATTTTAATACTCCAACAATTTGCAATAAAAACCGAATGATCATCAGTCCTGTACTGTTAGAGGAACACACGAATCTTCCATTCCATCGTACCGGTGCTCAGAGCAGAAGCGTCTGTGGTAAAGCATGGGTTGAAAGTACTCTTGTCAGCCAAAGACGGCCATTAAAATGATCATAAAAAAAAAGCATCCTAATGCTAGCAGTGAGTGCCTGCGTGAGAGGAGAAACCATCCATCCATCCAGCTATATCTCCGGCGCAACAAGCAAGCAAGGCAGCAAAGGCACCTCTCCTGCAACCGCAAGGCTCCCCGATGGATGGATGGATGCCTTCTCTGTGCTAACCAACTGAGCCCCAAAGCCGTCGCCGCCTCCCTCCCCCAACTCCCACCACCCAAATTTAAACCCACCTCCCACCACCGCACCGCTCTCCCACCTCGCTCCCACTGCATCTCGGGCCCCACCCAGGTATCCAGTCACTGACATGGAGGCCCGACCACACGTGGGCCAGGGCCCGTCAGTTTCATGTGGTAGCGTAACGGCCGGGGCCTCCGCACGCGCCGGGATCCAGTGCTCCGCGGTGGCGGTCACCGGGGGGTCACCGCGGAGTACGGTATATAAGCGCGCGCCCCGCTGTCTCGCCGCCCGCGTTTGGGTAGGTAGTTGCTCTTCTCTGAGGCCCGCGTCTCCGCTTCGTCTCACCACCCACCTTCTCCTCCTCGCCGGGGAGCGCCTCGCCGGAGCCAGCGGAGCTCCCGGCGAAGAATATCCGGCGGGTTACACCACAAGGGGGCGGAGCAGGGGGACGGGGGCGGGCGCCGGAATGGGGGCCAGCGTCGCCGTCGCCGTCGTCGTCGTCGCTGGTGTCGCGTCGCTCTAGGGTTAGGTAGGTGTCCGTAGCTTTCTCCTTCGCTCGCTTCCCACCGGCGGCCAGGGCTGCGCAGCCCCGCCGGCGGCGCATTGGCCGGCCGTCAGGCCGCGTGATCCACCCGTGCTCGGCCTCCGAGAGGCTCCCTCCCGGTTGCGTGGCATGGGGGCATCTCTCCCGCCTGCTGCCGCTGCCGCTGCCCGCGAATTCGGCACCATTTTTCAGCTCTGAGGAGGACCAGGCGCCGATCTGGTGAGCCCCCACTCGCTTCCCGTTGTGGTTTTTTCTCGGGGATGTTTCAATTTTGGGAATTTCGGGAAGCTCTCCTCGTATCCTTGCTTGCTCTGTTCTGTTGCTTGCTGTGTGTGATCTGAGCTTCAATTCGGGGGCTGGCAGTTAATTTCGCCCGTGCTCCGCGGAATTCCTCGTTTTGTTTTCATGTTTGCCTTCGATCACAAGGGACTTGCTTGTTTGGAGCTCGTGGAGCCCGAGGCGCATTAAATTCCACATCTTCTGTGCTGTTTTATTGGGGGAATTAAACATTTCCCTCGCAAGTTTGTGGGATTCGCACTCGGATTTGTCAAATCTACTGGTTCTGATTCAAAAGTATTGACTTTGGAAGCTCACGCCAACTAAATTCCACTTTTTTCTCTGCCGCCCCTTGGCTCGGTTGTCATGGATTCACTGATTTCTGCGCGTAAAATTGCTCTGATTCGTCATGTTTACCCCCCTCGACGCTTCGTCTTTTCCGCAGAATTTTATCAATTTTGCCTTGATCCCGGGCAGTTGGGGTACGGTGCTGTTGTCAAGGTTTGTGCCTAACACGTTATATGGTCTGGGCGCCTGCAGGATGCCATCTCAAGTTATGGATCCGAGGCGCCACCTCTCCCAGTTCAGCAATCCAACCATGGCTGCGTCCTCCTTCTCTGAGGAGCAGCTTCGCCTTCCCACAGAGGTAATAATCTGCAATTGCGGAATTGTTGCCCCGGTTATTGTTTTTCTGTTTTGGTTAGTTTATGCTAAAAGTGATGTCTTTACTGCTTCAGTTCGTGTTTCACACCTATCATTTTGTCACTTGATTGACCATCTTTCTTGAGCCTTGACTATGTCATGCACTATTTTTTTTTTTTTTTGGGTCTATCTTTGCAGAGGCAGGTCGGATTTTGGAAGCAGGAGTCGTTGCATCACATTGGTGAGTACTGAATTTGTCCCTTAGCTTTTTGCTCATTTCCATGCAGAGGATGCCTTTTGGCTGCAAATTTCACGTGTTATTGGGGCATTTTGTGCATTTAACGAGCCACAACATTTTATGCATGACTAAATAGCATAAATAATTTGTTTTCATGGGATGAATATGATTTTAGCTTACCCTAACTCCACCGGGAATAAAAATGCTTTGTTTTGTTGTTGTCGTGATGGACATGTTTTGTTGCACTTTTCATTTGTTGTTTCTGCATCTAGGTGAAGTCATTGTTTTGTGTTTACCTTTTACCTTGGTTTGAAAAGATTTTTTTTGACATATTCGATGTCCAGGTTATATTTTGATAAACAATTGGTTTCTGCTAGTTTTTACCTTATTATTCCTTTTTATTTCTGTGGCGCTCTGTCATACTCTGTTTTTATTATCACAATGGCTCATGCATTTTGTTGTTCATTATCAAGATGTCTTCTCAAACCAAGATGTTTCTATTGTTGTCAGGAAGCAAGTCAGTTGCATCTTCTCCAATTGAAAAGCCCCAACCCATTGGGACAAAAACTGTGGGTCGGATAGATCCACAACAATACAAGCTGAGAGACCAGAAGACTGCATTTAGCCTTGAGCACAAGACTTTTGGTCAAGAGAGACATGTTAACTTGCCACCATCTCTGTGGAGAGCTGATCAAGACCCTAACCTCCAGTCTGATTCATCTTTATTTCCCGACGTAAGGAGGACTAATCCAAATGAGGCCTACAATGAGAATGGGCTTTTCTCAAGCTCCCTGTCAGAAATTTTTGACAGAAAATGTGAGACAGTTTGCTCTGGCACTTCCACCCTTAATTAGAGTGATTGATTGTAGTGTTAGTGAGCCTGAAACATGAGAACCATTCTCTTCATCATAGAAAATGCATTGAACTGTATCACATATTCCATAGCATGTATTGTGTATGGGTGCACCTTGAAATCAATAGAAAGGAATAAAAAGTACAGCAAAGGATACCAGTGAGTTTGAAAGGGAAGAACAAATAAAAAGGTTTACATCTTTTGTTTTTAGCCTTTTTGCATCTTATTTTGGAAGGAATCTTACCTGCTTTATTTTTCTTTGGCCTAAGAATCCTTTCACTTTAGTTTGGTACCGTTATCCTTTTATTTTCAGTCACATCTTGTGCAGTCAGACCCTCTGATTAGATCATTGATATTGTAGTAAGCAATATATTGTTCCTTTGTATTGAATTATTGCTTCCTAACCAGTTCTATGCTTCAACCTGTAGTGGGACTGAGACCCAAGGATGTGCTTCTACGTCAGCCAGTTGAAAAGGTTGATCCAACTCATGTAGATGATGAGCCCTTTGAGTTAACAGAGGAAATCGAGGCGCAAATAATAGGAAACATACTTCCTGATGATGATGACCTACTATCAGGTGTTCTTGATGTTGGGTACACAGCCCATGCTAACAATAGTGATGATGTTGATGATGATATATTTTATACTGGAGGTGGGATGGAACTGGAAACCGATGAGAATAAGAAAAATACAGAACCTAATGGTGGAGCTAATGATGGTCTTGGTTTGCTAAACGGCACAATGAATGGTGAACATCCATATGGGGAACACCCTTCAAGAACTCTTTTCGTCCGAAACATTAATAGCAATGTTGAGGATTCTGAATTAAGGCTCCTATTTGAGGTATGCTGCTTTTTGCCGTTTTCTGCTCGAGCCTATTGTTTTTTGTTTTTTGTTTTTTTGTACAGAACATTTGTTTCTGAAAATCATTTACTCTTTACCCACAGCATTATGGAGAAATCAGCAACCTTTACACTGCCTGCAAACATCGTGGTTTTGTGATGATATCTTACTATGACATAAGATCAGCATGGAACGCCATGAGGGCACTTCAAAACAAGCCACTCAGACGTAGAAAACTTGACATACATTACTCCATTCCGAAGGTATTCACAACTCTATGTCTTACTAGCTTGACTTGACATACATCGTGGTTTTGGTCTTGTAGTGCTTGTGCTAATTGTCACTTTTCCCCCCTTTAGGATAATCCTTCGGAGAAGGATATTAACCAGGGGATGCTTGTTGTATTTAATGTTGACCCGTCGGTAACAAATAAAGATATCCATCAGATATTTAGTGACTATGGTGAAATAAAAGAGGTATGCTATGCTCTTTCATTAACTACCTACTGCTCCATTATAACTAGGACTATAATGTCTTAATTTAACTGCAGATTCGTGATGCACCGCAAAAGGGCCATCACAAAATTATAGAATTTTACGATGTCAGAGCAGCCGAAGGTGCAGTTCGTGCTTTAAACAGGAGTGATCTTGCTGGCAAGAAAATAAAATTAGAGACTGGCCGTCTGAGTGCTGCTAGACGGTATGTATTTAATTTAAATGTTGACCTTGCTGTCCATTCTTGTCTTTCATCAGCAATACTTCCTTTATTACTTTTGGCCACTCCATATTTAACCGTTGATCATTTGATCACAGCTTTAGTGAACCTTAGGTTATTTTTTAGCAAGCTGAATGATTCTGCTTAGGCATCACTGGTATATATTGTCATCACTTATTCTATATGACAGTACCTGTGGATAGCATGCACATTAATTATATGCTCTGGATTTTTAATTTATTTTCTCAAGTGGAAAATCTCTTCCTGGAGCTGTATACAGTACCGCGTGGACCCCCTGCACCGGCTCCACTTGCCATAACAACATTGCACTGTTTTTATTTTATCATGTATAGATAGTTACTTGATCTTTGTTTGTTTATTTTCTGTGTATGGGCTCTCATGTCCTAAACAAAACATATTTCTATTTATTCTATCATATTGTATTCCTAATTCTTTGTATCGTATTTAGGTGTATATTGATATATACTTAGTATGTTAGTTATTTAATTCATCCAGAAAAAGAGCAATTATTATGTGATGCAAGCATTCTAACTTTGATTCTATCGTACAAACTTTTGAACATGGTGGTGTAAACACATAGGTTTTAATCACTGCTCTAACATTGATTTTAATGTTGTTTTATAACAGTTTAACACAGCACATGTCCAAAGAGTTGGGGCAGGAAGAATTTGGTGTATGCAAACTGGGCAGTCCAAGCACAAATAGCCCTCCATTGGCTTCATTGGGTATGATGTTTATTTTTCATCTTCATTGTATGTCATGTCAATAGCTGCATTTTCTGACATGGGGATTATTGTTCAAGGTTCATCTAATATGGCAGCAATGTCATCTTCTGGCCGTGAAAATGGGAGTATTCATGGTTTGCATTCTGGACTTCTCACATCAATGAGCCCGTTCAGAGAGGCTTCTTTTCCGGGTCTATCGTCTACCATACCACAAAGCCTGTCCTCTCCCATTGGAATTGCATCTGCTGCAACTCATAGTAATCAGGCTTCCCTGGGTGAGCTCAGCCACTCACTTAGTCGGATGAATGGTCATATGAATTTTGGTTTTCAAGGCGTGGGTGCTCTTCATCCCCATTCCCTTCCTGAAGTTCACAATGGAGCAAATAATGGCACCCCTTACAATCTAAACACTATGGCACCAGTTGGCGTCAATAGCAACTCAAGAACAGCTGAAGCAGTTGACAGCAGACATCTTCTTAAAGTGGGTTCTGGAAACCTTAGTGGGCACTCATTTGATCGTGCCGCTGAAGGAGGTAAGTTTGTAAACTTGGACATCCTAATCTCCATTTTTATTTTTGACCCCATTCTCTCACATTTCTATTCCTTAAGCATGTGTTTTGTAATAAAGCTGTTAGGTTTATAAGGATTGTGACAGCTAACTGTGAAAAGTTGATCAGTTAATGTATGTTATTTAACTGTTCCATGCATGAATGCATGTGTACCAATTTTTGCAGCTATGGGATTTTCAAGAAGTGGAAGTGGTCCTGTCCGTGGTCACCAGTTAATGTGGAATAATTCAAATAACTTCCGCCATCATCCCAATTCCCCTGTTCTGTGGCAAAATCCGGGATCATTTGTAAACAATGTACCGTCTCGCCCCCCAGCACAAATGCATGGAGTTCCAAGAGCACCATCACACATGATTGAAAATGTTCTTCCAATGCATCATCATCATGTGGGCTCTGCGCCAGCAATCAATCCATCAATTTGGGACAGGCGGCATGGCTATGCAGGGGAATTGACAGAAGCATCAAGTTTTCACCCTGGCAGTGTTGGGAGCATGGGATTTCCTGGTAGCCCTCAGCTTCATGGTTTGGAGCTAAATAGCATATTTTCTCACACTGGTGGGAATCGCATGGATCCAACCGTGTCTTCGGCTCAGATCAGCGCACCATCTCCTCAACAGAGAGGTCCTATGTTCCATGGAAGGAATCCTATGGTTCCCCTTCCATCATTCGATTCACCTGGTGAGCGGATGAGAAGCCGGAGAAATGACTCAGGTGCTAACCAGTCTGATAATAAACGGCAGTATGAGCTTGATGTTGACCGCATAATGCGGGGGGAAGACTCACGAACTACACTGATGATAAAGAATATCCCAAATAAGTATGTTTTGAGATCACACAATGTTATGCTACATTTATGTTGTCTCAATAATATATATTTTTGATCTGGTTGTCTCTTTTGGTTTCCAGGTATACCTCCAAGATGCTCTTGGCTGCTATTGATGAAAGTCATAAGGGCTCTTATGATTTTATTTACTTGCCGATTGATTTTAAGGTAGTTTGAATTTAACTCATAAGCGACCGGTGCCTCATATTTGTTGGGACTGTACTCGTCTGTTCATGTTACTAAATGAAATCAATCTCCTTTTCAGAATAAATGTAATGTTGGCTATGCTTTCATCAACATGACCAATCCTCAGCATATCATCCCGTTTTATCAGGTGAGAATTATTCAGTTGGCGAAATGCTACTGCATTGATGCAATTCTAGATATTTTGGCCTTTGATTAACTTATATGGCTTGCCAATTTGTACTTTGATAAAATATCCAGCTTGAACATTGACGTGCTATCCTGAGCTATTTTGTCATCCTTTTCAGACTTTTAATGGTAAAAAGTGGGAGAAGTTTAACAGTGAGAAGGTGGCATCACTTGCTTATGCCAGAATCCAAGGGAAAACAGCCCTGATTGCTCATTTCCAGAACTCTAGTTTGATGAACGAGGACAAACGCTGCCGTCCCATACTCTTCCACTCAGAAGGTCCTAATGCAGGAGATCAGGTATGCTTATGTCATTTCTTTCCTGGGTAGTTTCCCTGCTATCTTGTTCTCTACACTGTGACTAGTCTTCTCTATACCATCTTAGTCATCCGTATATACCTTGAACCCTTGATGGGCTGATGGCAGCTAAAAACATAGGTTTTGTGCGAAAAAAAAAGGTGTGAGGTAAATGTGCACCTGCCATTTTGCTGCATTAACTGCCCTGTGACAATCTTCCTATAGTCATCCATATATTCCTTGAATCCTTGATGGGCTGATGGCAGCTGAAAACATAGGTTTTATGCAGATAAAAAGTGGGAATTAAATGCCCACCTGCCATTTTTGCTGCATTAACTGCCTAATAACTGGTAATGAGTCCACAATCATAGAAAATACTAGCAGGTGAGCCCGTGCAAAGCACGGGACCACGGCAGCAAGCTGGCAATGTAGATGATAGGCAGGAGACCAAAATTAGAGAGGAGCACAAAGTGCTAATCTTTTTCCATGAAAAAACAGAGGATGCATAGAAGCTGCATTTGTTGAATCTCTGAAAAAGTGTTGGAACTGGACGTACCTTGCACAGAGATGCGACTGTGACCCGAACCCGCGTGATGCCGCGATACTACATGCTCCGCGATTGTACATGCTCGGTGCCGCCTGCAGTCGCTGCCCCGTCACCACTGCTGTCTGCGCGTGCGGCTCCTGCTCGCCGTTGGCGCATGCACGCGCCGCTGCGGCTCGCTGGCGCTGCCCGTGCGGCACGCACTGCTACCGCTCGCCGCTGCTACCCGTGCGTGCTGCTCCAGCTCGTTGCTGCCGTGCCCGCGCACTACTGCTAGGTGGTCGCCTCTGCTGCTGCCTGCGCGCTTCTGCTCGCCCATGCCGCCGGTGCGCGTGAGAGCGGGTGCTTGCCACATCTCGCTAGCGACTATCATGTGCGGAGTCTGGAGGACGGTCTACGGACGGTCAGGTCGCAGGCTTGATTTTCCTTTATCATTCTTTTTTTTTTTAATCAAGAAGGGTGTAGAAGGTGGTTGCATGGGTGCATTGGATGTTTCTGGAATATATGGACGTGGCTGGGAGAAGGAATGCAGTGGGATTGGGGTAGAAGGAGGTCCCGTTTACTGTTGCTGTAACAGTAATATGTGAGAGGTGCACGACTATTGAAGTTACACAACTTTAGTAGTATCTTATAGGTAATATCTATGTTTACCTTTTTCATCTGCACTTTCACACTGCACCAATGAACTAAGATACATACATTTCACAAGTGGGCTAACATTCTTTGAACACCATATCATTCTCACTGTTTTCAAAGCAAGTTGGCACATAGTTTGCAATTGTACCATACTTATTGTATGGTCCCAGTGTCTGCTTAATAAGCTCAGAACTCGCTCATCATTGTGCCTAACAGTGCTTTTAAGCATATGGTTGCAATTTGACATTTTGTTGTGATCTTTCTCAGGAACCTTTCCCTATGGGTACAAACATCCGAGCCAGGTCTGGGAGATCCCGGACTTCCTCTGGTGAAGAAAATCACCATGATATCCAGGCAGTCTTGACCAACGGTGACACTTCTTCCAATGGAGCTGACGCTTCAGGTCCCACCAAGGACACTGAGTAGCTGAGCTGCAGCTAGCTGCATCGCTAACCACAAAAGGCCCAAGCTATAACTTTTTGCAAACCCATTTTCAGCCCTAGTTTTGCCCCTTTCCCATTTTGGTTTTGTTTGGTATGTCTCCCGATCTGTATTTATTAACTTCCATGATGCGGGTCACCGAAGACTTAGGTTGCTGCAAAATTTTCGTCTCTGGCGGGAAGCTATATGCAAGAGGGTGCTACTGCTACCGGTTCCCCAGAATCTATGTGCTTGTTAACCTGAAGGCCGAGAAAGGTGAAAGGCGCAGGGAGAGCCTCCAGATTTTGGTCGCTATAAGAATTAACCCCATGTTGTACAGCAGGTCCCAGTAACTTGTGCTGAGGGGAGAGTGAAGGAGTAATTTTCATCAGTTTTTAGTGGTGGTGTGTGTGGAGGAGGAATCTTGCCTGCATTTTCTTTTGGAACCTTCTCGTGTGCCTTCACCTGTGTTGCATTTTGAGTCGAGGGCTCCCCTTAAATTGTGTGCAGAGGGGCTCGATTTTGTTAACCGGAACAATCCCGGTCTTGTCATCAGGGCATTGTCACCGTATTTATCAACGTTCTTATGTACATCTCCATCTATATATATAGTATGAGTTTTGATGTCATCTATTTTGTGGCTGTCGTCTCACAAGGTTATTTATCTAATCAACTTGTCTGTTATGCCTGCGGTGTGTATAGAACCTTTATGAACCTTGTGTTTGGTTGCTTACTATGTAAGCATGAATGCAAGCTCTGCGAGTGCATAATCCTTGTTCAAATCCTTTCTAGAGTATACCAACGTGCTATCGTGCAATCTGGACGTAAGCGTTGTAACTTGTAAGACCCTTTAGCTGGCCTTTTGCTTCTTTCTATTGAACTCTTGTCACTTTGTATTTCCGTTGCGAAATCAATGGAAATGGGGGAGGTTCCTTCGTGTTAAAAAAAAAAAAAGAGAAAAGTGTACCAACGTATGGGAGACGATTTTACAAATCACAAAGTCTTTGGTTCTTTATATCACCGGGCTGCATCGCCACATCCCAAGAGGTAGAATGCCAAAGTGGACGCATATGACTCGCATATCGGACGCTCCTTGGGTAGAAAAGCCGAAAGCGTGTCGTTTAAGGTTGGGTGCAGTCAATACCCTTAAGTTTGTCAATCAATATCTCAACTTTTAAGAACATATATATTTCTCTCGGAAACTAGCTTCTACATGACTACACCGTGCAAAAACGGGTGTATTATAGAATATATAAATATAAAGGGCTTGTTTGGTAGGGCTCTCAACGGCTTCATGAAGCTGTTGGGAGCCATTTTTTTACCAAACAACTATTTCTAAAACAGCTTCACATGTAAAACTATTTTTCTTTTTCTTCATAAAACAATAGAAAATAAGGGAGCCAAAAATAGTAGCTCCCACTGGCTCTCTCTCTTATTTTTATGTTTTAGTCCACTAATTGAAGCTGTTTTACCAAATAGGAGTGTGAAATAGCTTTAGCTTCACCTGAAGAGCTGTTTATAAAGCAATAATCTAAAAAAACAGTTTTATTGATGAAGCTGAGCCGTGCCAAATGAGACCAAAATAGGGTTGGTGGTATAAGATAAGGCCACGTCAGGAAAGCTGAAAAGACCCAGGATGAGCTGCCGAAAGTGAGCCCTACTCGCAAGCATACCAAATGCCAAAAAGGCTGAGGCTGTGACATCATAGGAACTGACTGCAATTACAGTTCACCAACCAAACATCTGAGGTTGTCATACAAAATTCACCCGGAAGCATAATGACAGGCTGATAGCTAGAGAAGATAGAAAAATAATAATTACAAAGTGAACAAAAAGAACTAACAAAAGCTCGTCAGAATCAGAACAGAACTAATCACCCAAAAAAATGCACAAGAAAGATTTAGTCTGTACACACATCAAATGATTATGAAGCAAAGTTACCACAGGAACCTAGTTAAGAAAATGTGATCCACAATTCACAAAAAGAATCAATGTACCAAGTCAAGACTTAAATGGAGCTACAGAACAAAGTTTTCAGCCTTGTCAGAGACAAGCGAGGAGCAACTACTGATCATCCACAATCCTACTGGCACCAGCATTTTGTGCCAACAGGATAAAGAATCAAGAACTATATGCCTATCTATCTCGTCAGTGTATGCATAACTCTCAATCTATAGCTTCTCTCAACAAATGCTCATCATACTCATGGTCAGAGACGAACTTAACTTTCCTCCGCAGTTTGTTTATCTGATTTCTCACCAGTGGAGGTGGAGCTCTCTACCTGGTCAATCTGTTGACTTGATGTCTCACCACTTGGACTCTTAGCGGGGCTCTCTGTCCTGTCAGACTGCTGATCTGATTTCTCAACAGTGGAGGTTGAGCCCTCTACCCGGTCAATCTGTTGATTTGATGTCTCACCACTTGAACTCTTAGCGGTCTCTGTCTTGTCAGACTGCTGACCAGAGCTCGCACCAGGAGCATCGGGGTCTAGGTACATGATGTCGTAGTGCTGCTGCGTGTATAGCACTGTCACACGGGGAACTTCATGATCAGGGGGTACTTGATGATGACGTGGCCAACATGTGCTTCTTGGCATATCATCTTGGGAACCTTGGCCAATGTAGAGGTCTTGACCAGCTGCTTGAAAGAGGTACTCCACTCGCAGAGGCACTCGAAGCGCCCTGAGTAGTGCTGTTATCTGAACATGATCTGTAAAGACCTTACACTGGATAACTTCTCGAAAGCACCACTGTTTGAAATAAAGAAAGATGTGAGGATAGAATGAGTGTCATGTTTTCTGGAACGGATGCATTGGGTAGTTCAGAACTAAGTAATCCAAGAACCCAAGGTAAACTGGCAGTGATACTTACTTCGATGAGAGTGTAACCTTCATTGAGCTCAGGTATAAGTGGTACAAAATCTTCACTGTGCGAGCATATCCAGATAGCTGCTACCAATCTGAGGAAAGTAAAAACTGACCAACAAAATGTGTTGGAACAATGAACTAGGAATTAGGATACAGTGGAGGAAGGATAGCTTGGTTCAAAGGGGTGTTTTACTCACTGTCGACTGTCCTCTCATTATCTTTGAAGAACTCAAGAAGTTTCTCTATGCGGTAGCTGAAAAATGACATATATTCAATACATTATGTGAAATGCATTGGCAGCAATACTCTGATGGAATTGCTGGGAACAAACATATTAGAAACCTGTTAACTGTGGGTACATGCTTCCATCGTTTGTGTGTCTTCCATCTCATTACTTTCTTTATCAGCTTCTTAAATGCCTAAATGAATCAGATAATTACTATATCTTCTTGCAATAAGACTTACACAGTACTGACTTTTTAACAAGGTACGAAAAGATGTAAGCAACATAAGATTTTCCTGCGCAGCTTGTACCCGTAAACAACAACTATAAGATATTGGTTGAGAAAGAAAATATTTCATAAAAAAGTAGGAGAAACAAAACATTAGTGATTTGATCAGATGACTACACAAAGCAGCATGGATGCATTATCTTGGTGTAAGGAAGAAACATGATCTCTTTTATCTCACTACAATGATATCTCATTATGCTGTTATGTGAAGTGAAGTTATGTCAACATGTATCTTTTATTAGCATTAGATTGTTACATTTCCAATAAATTCAATTTGAACCCATGTCAACAGGTTGTAAAGTTGTGATGGCATGCCCCTATGCCACTACAGTGAAACAATGGTGCATATCCTGCAAACGATAAAAGAAAAAAAAAAAAAAAAGGAAAGTGAGATGCCAGATCCAGCTTGCAGCTTGATATTAGTTGAAGAAATGACCTACGAATTAACATGTTTATCTCAGAAATGGTAAACATGGAGATGAGAGCTTACTTTGTGGCTCCTGGAAAATTCAGAGACCCACCCAAGGCATGCATGTTGCCTAGCCACTCCTTTAACAGCAGCAAGAACACGGTGTTCCTCATGTGTATCCTGCCTATCAAGGACTTGCTCCTGTTTTAGAGTGGCGCATACTAGGGTGTTAACCACAAAACATAAATCTTATTCCAAAGGAAAATGGAGGACACTTACGAGGTAGGAAAATATGAAGCTCCTGTAGAAACACTCTCCATCTCCATGCACTGGCCTAAAGGCAGAATACTTACGGCGAAGCATCAGAGCATGTGAATGAAACAACACTCCTCGGTTAACCATTTCAAGGAGATTATAATGTCTAATGAGCTCGGTTATGTGGAGTTTCTGCACAAAAACAAGAGCAAAGTAATTCAAATCAAATTATTGAACCAGGAAGCAACAGTTCTAATATGGGATTGTAATTTGTTAAGTTTTCAGGGTTACACACTAATAAGAAAACCTTAAGCCACTACTAAATGCAATGTTTTGCTGATGTTGATTTGTTCAGTGGTGAATAGATAAAGAAAAAAACATATACTGCATTTCCGAATCCAATAAGGCCGATTAAGGTCCGATCACAAACCAAGAATATCAATTAGAAGAGGCACATAAATAGTGTATGGAGTCAAACCTGGTAGTTCACATGAGGTAATGTGTACTTTTGGTTGGAGACTCCTATCCTGTCCAAAACCTATTCCACATAAAATGGGTTCAAATTTCATAATTTTTACCAGAATTAGAAGCAAACATTAATGCCAAGATCCAACAGTTCACAGTAGGAAACAATGGAGAAGGCAATGAAACTTTTTAAAATATCACTACAGAAATATCCAAGATCTTATGTATCTGACAATTGTCTCTTTTGCTAATCATATAATAACTTTAACTATTAGACCATTCATCAACATCAGAATCCTGTATGTTTGGCTTCAGAGTTCCTTGTAAGCACATCAACAAGACAATTTGTGGTACAATGAAGAATAAGACATAAATACTGACCATTAATAATATAATATGAGTGTAAGCAATAACACTACAGTTTCCAAAATTATGATAACATCACAACAACATTGTTTTTTTTCCCATTGAAATTTCAAATCAGATCACAATAGTAATCAAGAATCATCTAATCTTGGCAGAACAGGAACTATAACATTTGGCATTGCTTTCATCTCTATGCTACCACCATTTTGAATATGATCTCGTGCCAGAATAAATTTTATGATCTCAATATTTCAAATAAGCATGGATAGAACAAAGACCGAACAATCCTGATCCAATTCCAATATCTCAAACACAGAAATTGCAACAAGAGTGCTCACACCAGTTACCAATCACAACCAAAGATGTAAAGAAATATTCAGGTCATATTGTACCTTTCTCCAGAGCGGTTTCTTGCCTTTTCTGGGCCAAAGTGCTGGTGACTCCGCCTGTTCCAAAATCAAGAGCGGTTTCTTGCCTTTTTTGGGCCAAAGCGCTGGTGACTCCGCCTGTTCCAAAATCAACGTCGAAAGTCAAATATTCAAACAAGGGAGCAATGATAACAAAATCGACACTTATCGGGTCTTGTCAGCTATTCAAAATATGATTATTGTTTAGGCAAGAAATCAGCCAGGCAAGGGCTAAAACCAGCAATGCATGTAATCGGACAATGATCTAAATTAAGAAACGGCATGGCATTTGACGGTGAAATGAAAGCATGACATCAAACTGAACAGAAATATCGATTAAAACAGTGCAAGAACATGCACCAACAAAAGTCTCTGCAAGATCGTTGCCACTCTAAGCAACCCAGAAAGAGAAACTGGCCCCAACATTCTGTCGACCTCCAGACTCCAGTATCCTAAATCCTTCCCCAAGATCCCCAAGAACGCCAAGATTCGATCTCCCAAAGGCCAAATCACAAGCAAACAAGAATCGCTCAAGAACGTAGTCGAAATATGCAGGAAACCACACCTGCTCATTCTGTTGCCTCGGCGTTCCCTCAGCCTCGTCCTTCTGGTCCGTTTCCCCACTCCTCTCCCTCTCCCTCTTGCACTCCAGCATCAGTTCATCGAACACGTCCTTCAAATCGATGTCCGCGGAGGCGGAGCTCGAACCTCCGGCTCTCGAGACGGTGGGAGGGCGTGGAGGAAGAGGGGGCTTGCCGCCTGCGTCGACGGTGGGAGGGCGTGGAGGAAGAGGGGGCTTGCCTCCTGCGGGGCGCGGAGGAAGAGGGGGCTTGTCGCCTGTGGGGGAGCCCCAGGCAGACCAGAAAAGAGACACGGCCTCGTCCTTCTGCTCGGCCGCCGCGGCTGTGGCGGAGGGGTGGCGGCCTCCGGCTTCCGGTGGCCCATGGTCCTCAACTTCGGTGATCTCGGACTGCGGAGCGGAGGGAGGCGACTCGGCGTCGGCGGCGGCGGCGTTGGACTCCTCGCGCTGGCGCAGCGAATCGACCGGTTCTTTGGCTTCGGTGTCGTCTTGGTTCTTTCCTGAACCGGAGTCCATCGTGGCGGGAAGAAAAGCCTGACGGAACGGGGTCTGCTTCGCGAAATCTGGAAGGGCGAGGGGGCGGAGGGGAAATACGTGGAGGGCGTGGTTGTTAATCGCAGAGATGGTGGGGGGTATTTATAAAGGCCGTAATGGTCGGTCGGTGCCCTGAAGAAACGGAAATTGGTGTGGGAGCACGAGGGATTTGGGCAGTTTGGTTCTCGGATGATTTTCTTGCTGTTATATCAGAGGATATTTAAGTTTTTTAGGTACTGTGTTCTTGCATACTCTTTTAAAAATAGTGTATGTTT
>JAKNSH010319664.1:0-11767 GCA_027790015.1 Cymbopogon flexuosus
CCACCGGCGGCGCCTGCTCCTTCTCCTTCTCCTTCTCCTCCTTCCGTGCCACCACCTGCGGCGGTGATGCCGCGGCTCCGGCGCCGCTGCCGCTGCTGGCGGTGCTGTTGCTGCTGCTGCTGCTGCCGGGGGCGGCGGCGGCGGCAGCTACGGAGCCGAGGTTCTGGCGGACAGCGACCATGGCGGCCGGCGACATGAAGGACAGCGAAAGCACCATCACGGCCACCACCACCGCCGCCAGCACGCAGAAGTACTGCAGCGGCATGCTGATCACCTTCCCGCCGCCGCCGTTGTTGGCGTTGCCTCCGCCGTTGGTGGTGGCGCCTGCCATGGCGCGGTCGTCGTCGTCGATCTCCACGCTCAGAGTCAGAGCACTCGCCTTCAGCAACCTCCTCGATGGATGGATGGATGGATATTTGTCTCTCTGTCTAGTAGTCTCAAGATTCAACAACTTTCTGTGAAAGAGCGTACGTGTTCACATTTATATGCTTTGCAAGATTCCAAATTTCGGGTTGCAATTTTTTTCATTGCTAAAATAACTGATTTTGAACTAGTAGCTAGAGACGTGGTCGTGTTTAAGGGTACAAAAGTAATTACATATTAGAAGTTGGTGTAGGACTGTAGGTAGTGATTAGCGAGTGGTCATCAGACTTAATTAATGCTAGTTAGATATAGTTAGATATAGATATGGCCATGGCAGGCAGAAATGAAGGTGAGGTGACTGCATGGTTAAGTTTTGAGTTTAAATTAATCTAGATCTGGGCTATCGTAATGCAAAGTTTATAAGAATTTCATGAGGAACAGTTCCACTCTCACAAGTTTCTGTAAAATTTTATCATTTCTGTAAAATTTTATCATGTAGCAAAGGGCTTTACAGAGTCCTGAACAGGGACAAGTGATATGATCCAACTCGAGAAAATCGTATGACAAATTCACCTGATTTTTATCTTTTTCTTTTTTAAAAAAAATGATTGACTGTGGCCCATAGCTACAATGACACCAACGCAAGACTAGTTAATTGCATACTGTGGTAATAACATAATCGTTGCAGAGATCGTGTGTGAGCTGTAAACAAATCATTGGACGAGGCAGAGAAGATGGTGTTGACCAAGCCGGAGCGACGGCGGCATGGATTGGACGTAGACTTGTTCAAAGGAAATAATGTGATAGCCATCATCAGCTAGCTATCAATTTTCTTTCTTCATCATATACCCAGTCACACATATCGTATATATATTTATAATATGCATATGGGTTGATATTTGATTAACAAAAAGTGTAGTGAAATATGAAATCTCCATTCTAGTTTTCTTAATGGTCCAAATTTGCAATGTTTTTTTCCCCCTCTTTGGCCATTTTGTTTGTTGTTTCCAGATAGCCAGAGCATGACTGGTCCCCTTCCCATCTGGAACAGAAAATGCAGAAATATATCTTTAAAATGCAGAAATTTGAAACGAAATGTCATCGGTCTATTGTGCGAAAGTTGCAGTATACCAACCAAACTGCACAAGCGTACAGCATCACATCATCGTCGTATGTGATAGGCACACGCATGACAGCGACTGGTGTATTATGGTCTGTGAGACCAGCCACCAGCTGTTAAGCCTTTTTTCAGAACACGCCTAAGCTTTTTTTTGAGAACACCAGCTGTTAAGCTTGAACAGGTTTATTGCAATAATCTTCATGCCATCTTACCTGATGACTGACCATGTCCTGCTCGATCTCTGAATATCAGATTCCAGCCAAGTAGTATTAACAAACCCAATTTACACCTTTTGTGCAGGACCGTGAGCTGATGAGGGTGAGTGAGGGATTTTCTAGAATCTACCACTCGTAAAACTTGGCGCTCCAGCCTGGCAAATTCTGTAATAATCTGTAAAATTCTGTAAATCTCTAGTGCCACTTTAAGAAGTACTATAGTCCTGTTCAGCAGGTTGAAACGCTATAAGATTTTAGCAAATTCAATAATGGTTTGTAAGAGAAAATAAGCTGAAATATGTTAAACTCTGTCGGCTCTCAACCGGCCGAACATAAACCCCTATCGCCAGTGCCACTTTGGTAACAAAGTTCACCAAGAAGTCATGCCATGAGAAAAAAAAATATTATTTCTGTGTTTTACACCTTGGCAAGGTTTCAATTTGTTTGTTCATCAGGACCTAGAGCTCACTTGCCTTTATTCTAATCATGATCATGATCATGGACCATATTAATATTAATATGTATGCAGGAGGGAACAGAGAGCTGTTTACTGAAAACCGTGGCAAGACATGGGCAGGCCTGGTCCCACTATCATTTTTAAATTCAGTAATATAAATATAAATAAATAATCCCCCGGCCGTTATTTTGCCATCAAATAGCCCGGAACGTTATGGGCTTCACTGGGCTGGTCATTTTTTTTTCTCTTACTGGGCTATCGTGGTCCTTCACATACACTTGAGCCCGACCCAGCTTGTGGGCTCCTGCCCCTCCTGACCATTCTCTCGCGGTCTCGCCCCTTGTCCACCTCCTCCCGCGCCGCCGCACCCAGCGAAAGCCAAGCACGCCAGCCAGCCAGACGCGCCGGGAGAGGAAGAGGACGCCCTTCGTCCTCGTTGCCTTTCCCCCCACATCCTCTTCTTGTCTCTGGTAGTATCAGATTGACTCGCTGTGCCAGTGCAAATCATCCATCTGGACCGGTAAGGGAGAAGCATAGCTTCTTGCTTTAATGGATATTTTGGTGTTTTTTTAATGATTCTTGAAGTGCAAGCTCTGCTCTAGTAGTTGTTAGAATTTCCCTGGTGTCCGAAAATCCGTATTCTTCGAACTTCAGTGCGTGCTTTGGCGGTATAAGTTAGCTAGGTGCCTGGGTTCCATGTCCTCACTGCTTGCATATGCTCGATGAAATGCCCAGGCAGCGCCTTGTCTTGATTGGGCATCAATGTATCTTTCATGATATTAAATTCCAACGACGGGGTAGTGATGCAGATGATATATCACATGATTGTAGTAGCATACCACATCCTGATCACAGTTCTGTAGCCTTGATGGTGTAGTGTACCTATTATGCTGCTACACATTCATATTATTGGTATTTCCCTTCTACCCCATCTGCTCTACTTGGGGCCATGTCTATGACACTTCTTTTTCTGAGAGATTTCTTTTGGTTTGATGAAACAGTGATAATCTGACTTCTCTTTCGAGGATTTAGAGTGCACGATGATATTCCGCTAGCGTTATGCTCTTCAACTCGCTCAAAGCAGCAAAACGAATCGGAGTTC
Source organism: Cymbopogon flexuosus (assembly GCA_027790015.1). NCBI lineage: Eukaryota > Viridiplantae > Streptophyta > Magnoliopsida > Poales > Poaceae > Cymbopogon > Cymbopogon flexuosus. The sequence continues at coordinate 3,258 of JAKNSH010319664.1, forward strand.
AGTTCCTATCAGTTGCAAGTGCAGAATGCTCTGGTCGAGATGTCTCTCCGACGCATTTCGCATCCCTGTTAAAGGAATGCAGGTCTGTGAATACAGTCCGTCAAATTCACCAGAAGATAATTGCTTTTGGTCTTCTTTCTTATCCAGCGTCATTGCTGTCAGTGTCACTCCCACCACTTCCATCGCATTCGTATTTATCGCCAAAATCTTTGGGCACTGGTGTTGTAGCCTCCTATCTTGCTTGTGGTGCTACCAGCGATGCTCTCTCGGTGTTGGAGCGTGTCACGCCATCACCAGCCGTGTGGTGGAATCTACTCGTAAGAGAACACATCAAGGAAGGCCGCCTTGACAGAGCAATTGGTGTATCTTGCCGAATGCTGCGTGCTGGAACTAAGCCAGACCATTTTACTCTGCCATATGTGCTGAAAGCATGTGGAGAGCTACCTTCGTACCGTTGTGGTAGTGTATTCCATGGACTCATATGTTGCAATGGATTTGAGTCAAATGTCTTCGTATGCAATGCATTGGTGGCGATGTATTCCCGCTGTGGTTCTTTAAAGGATGCCAGTCTGGTTTTTGATGAAATAACACGGAAGGGAATTGATGATGTTATCTCATGGAACTCAATTGTTGCTGCCCATGTTAAGGGTAGTAATCCGCGGACTGCATTAGACCTGTTTTCAGAGATGACAACGATTGTTCACGAAAAGGCTACAAATGAAAGGTCAGATATCATTAGCATCGTCAACATTCTTCCTGCATGTGCTTCTCTGAAGGCATTGCCTCAAACTAAAGAAATCCACAGCTATGCCATTCGGAATGGCACATTTCCAGATGCTTTTGTGTGCAATGCCCTGATTGACACCTATGCAAAGTGTGGGTCAATGAAGGATGCAGTAAAGGTTTTCAATGCAATGGAATTCAAGGATGTCGTTTCTTGGAATGCAATGGTTACTGGATACACTCAAAGTGGGAACTTTGGGGCAGCCTTTGAGCTTTTCAAGAATATGCGCAAGGAAAATATCCCGCTAGACGTCATAACATGGAGTGCTGTAATTGCAGGGTATGCCCAGAGGGGATGTGGCCAAGAAGCCCTTGATGCATTCCAGCAAATGATTCTTTATGGTTCAGAGCCAAATTCTGTCACTATCATCTCTCTATTGTCTGCTTGTGCTTCCTTGGGAGCATTGTCTCAGGGTATGGAAACTCATGCATACTCTCTGAAGAAGTGCCTTCTGTCCTTGGATAATGATTTTGGTGGTGATGGTGAGGATCTAATGGTGCACAATGCATTAATAGATATGTACTCAAAGTGCAGAAGTTTCAAAGCTGCACGCTCCATATTTGATTCCATACCTCGAAGGGAACGCAATGTGGTGACTTGGACTGTCATGATTGGTGGGTATGCGCAATATGGAGACTCGAATGATGCCCTCAAGCTTTTCTCAGAGATGATTTCAAAACCATATGCAGTTGCCCCAAATGCTTATACAATTTCCTGCATTTTGATGGCCTGTGCACATTTGTCAGCTCTTCGTATGGGTAAGCAGATTCATGCTTATGTCACCCGCCACCATGAATATGAAGCATCTGTGTACTTTGTAGCAAACTGCCTTATTGATATGTACTCAAAGTGTGGTGATGTCGATACTGCTAGAAATGTATTTGATAGCATGCCTAAAAGGAATGAAGTATCTTGGACTTCAATGATGTCAGGGTATGGAATGCACGGTTGTGGTAAGGAGGCTTTGGACATATTTGACAAGATGCAAAAGGCAGGCTTTGTTCCTGATGATATTTCCTTCCTGGTTCTTCTTTACGCTTGTAGCCATTCTGGCTTGGTGGATCAAGGTCTGGATTACTTTGATATCATGCGTAGAGATTATGGTGTAGTTGCCAGTGCAGAGCATTATGCTTGTGTTATTGACTTGCTGGCTCGCTCTGGGCGATTAGATAAGGCATGGAAAACAATTCAGGAAATGCCAATGGAGCCTAGTGCAGTTATCTGGGTTGCATTACTTAGTGCCTGCAGAGTTCATTCAAATGTGGAACTTGCTGAATATGCTCTGAACAAACTGGTCAGTATGAAAGCAGAGAATGATGGATCCTACACGCTTATCTCCAACATATATGCTACTGCAAGGCGGTGGAAAGATGTAGCAAGAATCAGACAACTGATGAAGAAATCAGGGATTAAGAAGAGGCCAGGATGCAGCTGGGTCCAAGGTAAGAAGGGCACTGCATCTTTCTTTGTTGGAGATCGATCACACCCTCTCTCTCCAGAGATATATTCTCTTTTAGAGAGACTAATTGGTCGCATCAAGGTTATGGGTTATATCCCCGAGACAAACTTTGCACTGCACGATGTTGATGACGAGGAGAAAAATAATCTTCTCACTGAACACAGTGAGAAACTTGCTCTTGCATATGGGCTCCTCACAACTTCCCCTGGTTGTCCTATACGAATCACAAAGAACCTTCGTGTTTGTGGTGATTGTCACAGTGCATTCACCTACATCTCCAAGATTGTCGACCATGAGATCATTGTACGAGATTCCAGTCGCTTCCATCATTTCAAGAATGGCTCTTGTTCCTGCGGTGGCTATTGGTAATATCTTGTCCTGTGAAAGCAGCAGGTGCAGAAGAAATACTAATGTTCTCCAAGAAAGAAATACAAATGTGATCATGATTTTTCCCAGTAGGACTAATGTGTTCATGACTTTATTATAATGATTCACACAGAATTATGGTTACCATTATTTTTCTCACTTTGGTTTTAGTTGTTCTAAGACATGCACCTGCACTGGTGTTTGTGTTGTTTGTCTCTCTTTATTCATGTCTTATGTCGATTTATTTGAAGGCATAATTCTTATAGATGATCTGCAAGTACACTGCTTTTTATTCTCCTGAATAAGCCCTGCTGTTTGAGTTATCATTAGGGGTTGATTCTTCTCTGATTAAGAAGTGATACTTATCATCCTTGTATCTACGCTAAAAAAAGAAAATCCTTGTATCAGACATTCCCAGTGCCTGTGTTATGATTTTCTAATGGCTTACATTTCTACAGGAACTGAGCTGATTTTCCCTTTGGAAATTTGTAGGCTATCATCTTTGTTCTGTTTATAAATGCAGTGTTCACTTTCTGCATTTAATATTGCTAACACCAGAACAGACCTTTGATCGATGGGCATGGTTGAAATTTCTTTCATCAAAATTGTTTGTTTATATACTATACTATTCCTTCTCAAACAACAACAACAACAACTTAGCCTTTTGTCCCAAGCAAGTTGGGGTAGGCAACTATTCCTTCTCAAAGAACAGGGTATTTTTAGCCGTTCAATCTAATCACCTCACTATTGTCTTGTATGAGACTTGGAGTTGATTTAGTGCATTGGTAGGTCCACTCAAATCCTGAAATGTAATTTAATTAATGTTTGCTTCTATCAGTCGAAGCTGTGAAAGTTGACATTTTTACTAAAGCAGCAATTTGTATAATTGCTAAACTTCTCATCAAGGTTTGAAGCAGCTGGGCCTTCCTAAGGTGATGCCCTTTGTTCCTTATTCTTCTCTGCGTTAATTTGTTGTGTATATCTGAAGGTGTTTTTTTTCAGAGTTGCTTGACATCAGCTGATTGAGGATTTGTTAAACCGCCAGTCAAATTTCTTAGTTGTTCCATTTATAATCAAAAGCCTGGAATGATGGGACACCCTTGTGTCTTGTAATTTTTTTGGGCCTATCCACTGGCTTATCTTTTGTACCAGGTGTGTTGTGTATGCTATCAGGTTTGTCTGTGAACCCATTTTGTTTAGGCTTTGAGAAATCTCTCATCTCTCATACCTTTTGTTTTGTTAGTTGTTACTCCACAGAAACAGAGGATAGGGACTCAGAGAGACTAAGGGTGGGATGTAAAAACTGAGACAGGTAGTGCAGCTACTAGCGTGCCATTGGGCGAGCATCTCTCCATTAACTGCCCCATTTCCATGCAAATCACTGGTGAGTGATAAGAGAACTCCGCTTCTATTGGCTGTTTGTTGTTTCCCTTGATTTGTTTTCGTGTTGACTCATCAAGCTCTCCCTGCCTGCATCTGCCAAACCAGCACCATATTGATGTGGATTAGCTTGTTCTTTGTTTGAAATTTGTATGTTTAAGGAACTAGTAAACCATTTTTAGATTTCCCCAACAATATAAGCTTACAAATGGCTCTAAAATCGATATTAATTTTGGAAGACATGGTGTAACTCCTCTGAAATGTGTTGTGTGTTCAAATTGGTGCCTCAGCATTAATTTACATAGGGACCCAATGATTTTATCTCACTTATCACTTTGAAGTATTAATTACTGTTTATACATTTATTCGAGTTCACGTCGATTCAAGTTGCTGAGCAACCAGCAGAAGCTGCTCACTCAATTTAGTGAAGACACAACTGCACAGCTACTAACCTCTGATATGATTCACGGTTGCAAGCCATCCAAAAGGCAAACTAAATGATAAACTAAACTTCAGGAGCTTGTCCTTAGGGTGTTGCCTTCTGGAGCCTAGGACTTGGAGGCATTTGGTCGTTTTTATGTGATTTGTGTGGCGCTTGTGTAACTAGAGTCCGGTGTGTGGGGGTGTGAGTGGTGGGGTGTGTGTGTGTTGGGTCTCTTTGACCAGTGTACTTTTTTCTACCTTAATGAAATGACGCGTAGTTCTCCTGCGTTGTTCGGGAAAAAAAATGATAAACTAAACAAATATCCTTGTTGATCAGTTCTGCATGCTAGCAAAGTCACTTGTCTGCCAATAAACCATGTCACCACGGTTATTGCTCAGGTCGCACATAGTTCAGCCTTGAAGATTCCTCAGCACCAGTATCCAGTAAGATTAGCTGAAAATCAAGACACATGAGTCTGCAGAACAGTAATGTTAGTGTTAGCCATCGACTGCTGAACAGCAAAACAGCAGTCCAGCATGTTTCAGCTAGCATTGTCCATCCATCAGATGCATCTGAGTATACAGGCTGCAACTCAGATGCACCTGAAGTTGCAGTTCACAAACTAAAACCTGACACATTCATGTTACAGATCACAATAGCCTTCAAAAGTGCAGAGGATTCTTAACAGAATCCTGAATCCAGCTAAAATTCTGCAAACGTGATGCCACGTGTCTCACAATAGTCTTTAAGGGTGTGAACAGAAACCGCCGCCCTCCCGACATGGGCCGCGCTGCGCCGGCCTACCTCACCTGCGTGGCGTCGCCTTCCACATCCACGCAGCACAGGCAGAGCACAACTATAACAACTTCCCTCTTTGTACGCCTCATAGTAACATTATATTACTGGATTTCACTTCTCTGAAAGTGTTTGGCAAAGAAGAACACCCTAGATGTACTTATGTTTCTGATTGGAGGAAGTATTTGTGTGTACTCTGGAAAGGTTGCAATTTGTTTGGTACCTTGCGTATCAAAGAGAGGAGCATGTGGAGCAGGGGGCAGAGAGTTCTCTTTATTGAAATGTGGGCACATATGCCCAAACCTTGTCCCTCACAAGTGCAAACATGATGCATAGCAGCTATAATTGATCGTCTCCATCATTGTTCACTAACCTAAACCCCTGAAACTTTTTTGCGATTTGGTTGTACACTTTGTTTCTGTTTTTTTTTTTTCACCATTTGATTGAAGTGATGAGAATTCCAAGGAAAAAGCATGAAATTATCGATCTTTGCTTGTCCCACAAATTGATAAAAGACATGTCAGATATTCATCTCTATTTATTGACCCAAAATTCAGAAGAAAAGAATTACACATGGTACAGACACCTGCATCGCCATGTCTTACCCCCAGGATATACATATGCCCCGCCCCGATTGTACAAAAAGAGAAGAAAACAAAAAGGAAAGTCTTCTTCCGCAATGTAAGAAGCTCAGAATAATTAAACTTTGGTTTGGTCAGTAGTTTTGTTAGTAGTTTCATCTTCATCATCCTTATGAAAGGCCAAGCTAAAGGCCAATTTAAGGTGCTGCATCACCATTAGTCGTCGGATTTTGGTTTGGGCAGGAGGCTGGTCAGCTTGACCCTGGGAATGTTGTACTCGCCACTGAGCACTTTGGAAGCCACAATGCCGTTTGCAGCATCGGTGAAGTGAACCCCGTCCCAGCTTATGAACTTTTCGCCAAGCTTACATAGGTATTTGTCCGAAGTGCTGCAGCTCTCCTTGGGGTCATAGTTGTAAGGGGGACCTCCATGACCGCAACATGTCATCAATGGCTTCTCAATCCCTGGAAAAACAAGAAGGAGAACCATGTTAGCATGCATGGAAGAGAGGGGTATACAAATTCGATCTGAGACCTAGTAGAATTGTGTTATCGCAGTATTGTTCCTGATTTCTAAACTATTTGTTTTCAGCATGAAGAAGGAACTGGCAAAGGAATGATAACTATCATATTAACTTACCGTATTTCGTGTGGTTGGCAACAAGATCATACTTGATCGCAAACATATCCACGAAGACGATCGTCGAGCTTTTCAGCGTCAAACGCAACTCGTCCAAGGCCTCGCTGAGCAAAGAATTGAACTTCTTGCAGACATTGTTGATGGTCGAGATGCACCCATGCTGATCGAGGTCGCGGTCATCATCCCTCGGCATAGCAAGCTTCTGAGGCATGCATCCCAACGCTCCCGTCCCATGTATCCAGAACTTCCTGGCCCCGTTCTTATGCAACCTCTGCAGTTTTGTTCACAAGGATACAACAATTAGCCACTGCATAAATAGTGTACAAAAATGATTCTTGAAAGGAAATAGTTGGGAGTTCAGGGTTGATCAGATGTAAAAGAAGGAATGTACATTGCCCTTGTGTTGTACGTTGTAATTTTTACCTCGATGGCTTTCTTGATTTCGGCAATTACAGGGGGGAGTTTTTCGAGCATTGTATGGTAGGGCAAGTGGAGAACACCGTTTATGTCATTGTGCCCGATGTCCATGGTGTATATAGCATCTGGGAACGCCTTCTCCTCAATTGGAGCAGCCTCACCTGGGAGAAAATAGAAAAAATCCCGTCAGATAAGAAAAATGGAGACGCTTGTTTGATAAAATAACAGAGAAAAAACAGAAACAAAAGTGATGAAGAAAGCAAACCTCTCTCGATGGCGTCGAGGCACCTCTCCTTGAAGAAGACGAACTGGTCCACCTGCACGTCCAGCGAGAAGGAGGTAGTACCGGGCGTGGCCGTGGAGCCTGCGATGGCGAAGTTGACGCCGTGGGTGTAGTTGGAGCCGAGCGGCCTCATGAACGGGCTCAGATGCGGCGTGCCCAGGCTCTCACCTGAACGAATCGGAGTGTCAGCAAAAGGCTCGGTCATTTTTTGGGGGGTAAAAAAAAAAGGGGGAGTTCGAGTCAACTGGTATTATTTTCGGCCATTGCACATAGAGGAATGTTTGGAATTATTTTCGGCCATCGGGAAAAAGCCAGGAAAGCTCTGCATGCGATGCTTTGGCAGCACAGCAGCGGCATCCGTGGAATGCTGGAAAGCGCGTCGGAGTGGCTTCTTTTTAGCTAAAGATAATAATAAAGGAACGATGACCATATCGCTTGAAGATGCATTTCGTCCGCCAAGTGGCCATGTGGTTGTTGCCTAATGCCAGCATTTCTGGTCGGAGTATTTTGTGACTGACTGATGAAGAGTAGAGTACACTACAAGTACGTGCACGGCACTAGTAGTACTGATTACTGAATACTAATGGAGTACTAACTGACTGGTTAGCTAGTGGTTGCATGCAACCGGACAGGATCCTTTGGTGCTAACTGCTAAATAATGAAGTAAGGAACTATGAATACTGAATAGGCTTCGAATCGAGAATGATCGCAGGCAGGTTGCGTGCATTGAATGGGAGGTGCCAAGAAATGATTTGCACTTGCGCACGAAGGCAACGACGAAAGGCTGGCTGATGAAGCATCATCGGGACCGCACGAGCTAACTAACGCTGGTGGTACGTCCTCGCCCGACATTAATCAAACACTGTTGACCGACTGGGCACTGACGTTTTCTTTCTGGCTCCACCGACTGGGCACTAGTGGTAGTATGTTAGGCAGGCAGGAGGTGAGGTGGGGGTGTGTCCGTGCGTGGTAAGGTCAGGTCAGGTGAGCAGCGGGCGTGACGGGTGGGTGGGTGTGCGCCTGTGCGGTGTGCCCAACGTTTTCTCTCTGGCTCCACCGACCGTGGAGGCGAGGACGCCGACGACGGCAGGGTTGCCGCAACTTGCGCCGGGCCTCCGTCAAGTGGCACGGCCAAGCAAGAAGCAACCCCACGAGCCGGGGGGGTTCCGATCCGTCAAGTGGCAACCAGAATCCAAAACGTGGGCGGCAAGCGGCATGGCCAACTGCCATGGCGTCGTGTGCAGTGCCGCTCGGTGCTCCGCTCCCGCCGATCCCAAATCCAGCGTGTGCGTGCTCCATTCCACGGCACCACCCCCGATACCGTCGGCGTCCATTCAGCCCCGGCCGGGCGCTAACCACCTCGCTTCGCACCGAAGCAGATT
>JAKNSH010319795.1:0-10284 GCA_027790015.1 Cymbopogon flexuosus
CCGTCACTGTTGTTTGCTCTTACTGATCACTGAGATCTTTCTATACCTGTGCTTTTGATATGAATTTTCATTTCACCTAAGGGGACATTTGGTACAAAATCAACTTAGAGAACTTATGGTTCTAGGCTTTCAGCTAGCAACTGATCTCTAGGATACTTTACATTGGTTCATATTGTTCAGATTATGTGCTGCTACAAGTTTATGTTATCAAATTTAGGCTAACCTCTTCAGAACACTTTTTTAGCCAATACCTTCTACATATGGGTCCAGTGAAAAATAATGGTGGTCGTGCTCCATTAGGAAACTTGACAAACAACGCCAATGCGTAACAGTTGATATACATATGAATATATGAATTTATTTTGGACCAAGAGAAATTTGCATTGATTGTATATTCATCTACTTGACACTTCATGACGCCTATAATGGACCAGGTCATCAGAGTTATCCAGTTCACAGACAGAAGTTGCCGAAATTATCTGAATATTATCAAAACAATATGGTATGTCACTGAGTCCTGGACAGCTACCATATCTCATTGCAAATGCTCAGATGTTCATATGCCGCTTTCAGATCATACAATGCTTTGTCAAAAAAATTTGCTTGAATCTGCTCCTATTCATCTGTGCAGCCCCCTGCAACTGAATTTTGTCTGCTGGATCAGGGTGAGTGGGATACTAATCTGCCTGTTACTATTTTTTAAAAAATTTGGATTTATGATTAATTTTGGCTTCGTTTTCAGCCACTCCTCCCATTATCTGCAGCTATGTATGTAAGCTTTTGTAGCATGCATCTTCGTCATTTGCTTCATTCTTGCTAATATGCTTCATTCTTGCTAATAAGGTTACCTCTGCTTGCCTTTTCCTGCTTCTCTATGCAAAATATGCTCAACAGAGAATTACTGACCGCTAGATGAAAATGCTTTTTAGTGCTACCTGAATATCAGTTAGCAAAGATTTCATACACATCATAATCATTCTGCTTAGTACTCACAGGCCATGCTGCACATGTGGATGATCAACCTCCACATATCACCTCACATCACAAACGTAGAACCATAGTAAATACCCATCTCTACTAACTTTATAAGTACATAAAACAAATAGTTAGCTAACCTTACCATATCTTCCATTCACACAACTTATTCTCCTATCCATATTGTTTTACAGCCAGACCCAAATAAGACTCCAACCAAAGATAAAAAGAGTTCGGGCCACAGCAACAGCAGCCGGAGCCTCAACAACAGTCACCCTGACTCACCAGCTCTCTGAATAACCCTCGCAGCTTTACCAACAAAATCGGCCTGACTCACCAAATACCTGCATAGGCTACCTCGCTATGCCATGTCAACAATGATGGATTACCCTTATGTTGTAATAATAACGAGACACCTTTTGCGCGATGCAGTTATTATGTGCATGCTATGCACCTGGAGTTATGCTTGAATTGTTACTATAACTGCTGACCATTTATATCCAATATCTTTTTCTATATGACGCGCAGGTGCGCGCCCCTCCACTAGTGTGTGATGAAGAAGCGAGCGCTCAACATGTAGGGGTAGGGTGAAGAGAGACTACTATAATTATTTTTGGCTAGGCTATAAATAGGCTATATCATCACTGGTTACAGGCCAGATGTGATCAGGAACCACGCCCCACGAACCTGTGTGTGCATGCTTGGCTTCTGAACTCCTTAGTGCATGCTTCTCTACTGCTTCCGTTGCATGCATGCATGGGCAAGGCTGAAGTCTGGTAAGGAAGATGGAGAACACGCCTCCTTAATTAAACTTTTAGTGGAGCTTAGTGATTGTGGGACCTTTAACGATGTGGCTCAAGGAGGTGCTAGAGAATTAGGTTAGTGGGGTTTATTCTTATTAGATACTAGAAGTATACCCCGCGCGTTGCCGCGGGATTATCTTAAAAATAAATCTATTATAATACATAGTATTTCTATAGATATTTTACACATATGTATACATATATTTGAATTTGACTTATATTATTTTATCGAATTTGGTAAAAAAAATAGGTAAGCCAATAGAAGAGAAGCCAATAGAATATTTTATTACATTATAGAGAAGGTGGGTGATTAAATAAATAGCTTATGTAGATGACTTGTATGAGAATAAATATTCTTAGTATTTCACATGATAGAGATAACATGTGCATTTTTTTTAATTAATAACGGATGACATGTGCTTAGTGGAGAATGATGTGGATACCTTGTATTGGTATTTGGTTTAGTGGCAATGATGTGGACACCTTGTATGAATAGATAGAACATTAGTGGGTCACTTAGTGGGAAATGATGTGGATACCTTGCATGAAGAGAGAATTTATGTAGTGGGGTTTATTTGTATAAGATATATAGATTTTCGTAGTATACTTATTTAATATTACAGATCTTTTCAATTTTCTCAATAATCTTGGTCAAACTTGAATTCTTTGACTCTCCAAGATTCTTGGAATGACTTGCAATTTGGAATGGAGGGAGTAGCATACTTCTCCTAGTTTTGCTACACTTGATAGGCTATACCGGACATGTATTTCCACAATAGCTATTACAGATATAATAGTGAGTAAACCACATAACTCATCAAGTCTTCCATGGAGCACACAAAAAATAATCTAGAAAGAAATGTTTTGGGAAATGATATGTAAGTATGTAACAACAGATAAGCATGAAAGATGAAACAAATCAAAAGGAACACCACAATTATTTTAATAGGCACAAGCGTTTCTTGAGTCCTAGGAGGCTAAAGGTCTAGTTGAGAATAGTATTTACAACATGGAACAAACATCATTGACTATTGCTGCTTTGAAAAATGTATTAGGAAGATATGTTTGGCAGCTAAAAAGATTGAGGAGGTTCCAATGGACTTCTTAATTCAGATGAAGGCATAACAAGAAATCTAGCAGGTAACAATGAGACAAATGGTGGCAAATACCGAGGATGGAATTGTAAGGAAAAATAATGTTCACCATCTAGTAAATGTGTTTACTGAGGTCTGAAAAGGCTAAAGATCTAATTAAGTGTAATTCACTCATATAAAATGTCGATTGGACATCTGGCAGATATAGGCTGTGTTTGGATGCCATATAGATTGTGTTAGCTAGACTTCTCTTTTTTGTAGAAACTGGCCAAAAGCTATGTGTGTTTGGATTCTAAGCTGGATTCTAGAAGCTAGCTTTTAAAATCTCCTAGAATCCAAACAGGACAATAGTTCAATATGTCTAATAATGTTAAAGCAAAAGTACACAGTACTAATTACAGTATGTAAATAGGTAGATAAATAGAAATTAACTGCACATAATTATTTAAACAAATAAAACTATGTGACCATGGAATGTGAAAAGGTGGGAACATTCTTACAGGTCAAAATGCTTCTAGTAGTGACAGAAAGCAGAAAAGCATTTAATGGAATGATGAAGAGTTGATAATAGCATAGTTACATAATTTTCATGACAGGGAGGGAATGCATGTTTACCTCCTCTGGATGTTCAATGGCATAGTCATACTGCTCCCTAGTGGATTCATCCTTCAGAATCTGATGGATAAAAACAATTAAAACAGCTCAGGAACCAAACATTTGGAAGGGCAAATTAGGACAGGGATGGGTTTTCCAATTCAAATCATAGGTATACAAAATTAAGAATCAAACAAACGGCAAGGCAAGATGCAAGTATTAGTCAGCAGCAACATGCCACACAAAGGAACTATTTAATTTCATCGTGCAAGATCAGTATGTTTATTACGGTTCCATTTTCGAAAGGACATAGAAATTTGCACAAATCACATCGACCAACTGCAATGAAAGCTGGTTTTGTAAGCTTCAGCTTCTGGTGCAAGCAGGCTTATCCATGAGTTCACAAATAGGCAATTTTTAGGGATTTCATGGATTCTGCGAAATCCACAAAAAATGGCCTATTGGTGAACAAGCCAGCTTGCATGAACTTGGCAAATATGTGAAGCTGTTTGCAAATGTTATTTCAATTATTTATCCAGAGGTAGAAGTTCTTGAGCCAGCAAGCAATGATTAGCAATTAAGAATAATCTCAGCTCTGTTTTTGCCATGGGATTATGGGAATGGTTCTTGCCCAACAAACAAAATCATTAATTACCAATTTCATATCAGCACTGGTCACTCATAAAAATGAGTTATTCAATCAAACATCAAAGGAAACTAAAACTCAGAGGACTCGGACAAATTAATGAAGATTAAATTTTCGAAAAGTAAGAAGGAAAAACTGTCAAAACTTGCAAATATAAGGATATGTATCAAGGAGAAGGAACCATGCATTTGCTAACGCATTTTATGATTTTATCACAGGAATACATATTTAGGACGTTTCAGCCGCCTCAAGTAACAGGAGATGTGGTTATGTCACCTCAGACAACAGTTGTCAAAAATGAACTTAAGAAAGAGAACTCTTAAATTTGTGGTTCTGCATTAAAATACAATGCCAAACATGTAGTTCCATGATACATGTCTTCAGAACTGTAGTATTGTGATAGTTTGTTCAGACTACATCTAGTATTGTGGACTTCACCCAAATATAAAAAGTATCCATGCTAAGAAGTTTAATTAGCACATGTTTAATAGCTTGACAAGTGCCTACCACTTTGGAGTGCCATTCCAAATACTGCTGTCACTGTACCGATTTGAATAAAATAGACGAATGGAATTCATAAACATATCAGTGCACGTGATCAATCTTCCAGTTCCGGCATTGGCACCGAAACGTGGAATTAGACATAGATCTTGGGCACCACGAATGGCTCAGCCAACCATGAAGATATGCAAGCAAGATCCAATGTGCAGGTGTGTCCACTGTCCACGCCAGACCTCGTAAGCATTTTTTTTAAGAAACTGACCTCGTAGGCATTGGCGATCTTGACAAAGAGCTTCCGCGACTCCGGATCGGGGTTCTTGTCCGGATGGCTGTACAGCACAGAAATTGCAAGAAACGATCAGCGTCGGGTCGGATCGGGGGCAAGAACAGAAAGAAGGAAGCCAGGAACTCACTATTTGAGAGAGAGCTTGTAGTACGCTTTCTTGATGTCCGACGCGTTCGCGTCCTGCTTAACCCTGCGGCACATCGATTGCTGAGCGGGACAAGGAACCAGTAAAATGGAGGGGGCGAGGAGGGAGGTGGTACCCTAGGAGCTCGTAGCAGTCGTCTTCGTCGCAGTAGATGGCGTTAGAAGCGGGGAGAACAAGGAGGAAGAAGAGGGGGAGGAGGATGTGGGAAGCCGCAGCCATGGAGGCGGATCCGAACTCCGAAGGATGATGCGTACCCAGGCACCTCGCTTCAGTTGGAAGAGCAAGGCCGCGCCGGGGGACGCCCACCGCGGGGAGCCGGCCGCGCTCGAGCCCGCCGGCTGCGCCGCCACGTCGGGAGAGAGGGAGAGCGAAAGGAATGGGAGGCGGGGGCGGAAGCGGGAGGCGGCGGAGGCGGCGAGGAGAGGCGTCGGGGATGAGAAAGAGGATGAGTGTGAAGGCAGAAAGCATGCACAGTTACGGTGCTGACTTGTCAAAAAACTGTTACAGTGCTGCTGGTCAATTGACAGTGTCAATTTGACACCACAAAACAAAGCATACTAGCATTACACAATAATGTGTGGGTTATAGAACTGTGTGTATTAGATGTGTGCATTGAACATGTGATTGTAATACTAAATTTGTTCAAAATTGTAAGACCGTTTGACTTTTTAATTAAAGTTTGACCACTTGTTTTATTAAAAAAATAATATAAACATAGGCAAGCTTGTTTGTCAAAAAAGGCAAGCTTAAGTCATTATTGAAGAACATACGTTAATACAACAAGCTATAACAAAAGATATAATATTTTACATAATTTTTTGAATAAAACAAACGGTCAGATTTAGATTTTTTTTTTTAGACGACACCATTCGGCGCATTTCTCATTAAGCAGAAAGAGTTTTAGTTTTACAACACCTGGTAACCCGAGTTACCACAAACAAAGCCTAGCTACTGGATACAACCTCGGAGATTACATGGCGACTGAGTAATCTTCCAGACCACCGAGACCCCACATCAAGCGACGCCAAGGAGCAACCCAACCTTGGACCTCCTCGCCAGACTCCACTCACGGCCAACCGCAAGGATGTCGTTCACCAGCTGCACGGGAGATCTCGCCAAGCCATCAAAAGTGCGCGCATTGCGCTCCTTCCACAACATCCACCCCAGAAGGAAGAACAGTGAGTCGAAAGCCGGCCGTAACACCTTGCACAGACGCTTCCTTGCCTCTAGCCACCAAACGATAGCCGGCTCATCAGTAATGATCACAAGCTCCTGCAAATTCAGCCGGCAGAGGCAGTGGTGCCAGACCTCCCTCGAGAAAGTGCATCTGAGGATAATATGATCAATAGTCTCAGGCTCCTGATCGCACATGATGCAAAAAAATCAAATTTCTTACAATTTGGAATAGAATGAGTATTAATTAATTAACCGGTTTACGCTTCCATACCGTCATATATATTTATCTGTTTTCATGCACTGTGTTCCCGTCTTTTTCGCTCCGACACACTCAATGTTCCACTCATGTTCCGGGTGGAAAAAAAAAATATGGTAATAGGAACGGGAGAAGGTGTTTTCCTTTCGTTTTCATCTACATGGCTCCATGGGTGAAGATATATGGGGAAGAAAGGAGATGTCACTATTGTTTTTGCTACAAAAATAAAATTCTTCCAAACATATGTCATATGTGTGTGGTGTCTAGTTTGGCTCGTTTCGTCACGTAAAATATACCGGTATAGATGATTGTAGGGGAGCGGGCGTATAAGCTCCGCGGTGTGGGAAAGTTTGGGATGTTGGAATATTTAATCGTGCGTGGACTAGTGGTCACGCACTAAGAAAGGATCGGGACAGAGGAAGTTATGTTTCTGCCATGATTCTTGATTAAGAGAGTCCGAGGGATCTGTTTTTCTTGTGTAGAATGGTTAATTCATTAATCAATTCATAAATTACGAAAAAAAAATCATGGCTTAGATGTATTTGATGTGTCCCTTGTCGTAATATATAAGAAAAAGACATGATAAAACAATTTTGAAGTGTTCATATACAGTATGTATATATTATCGACGTATAGGCCAAATAGTTAGTACCAATCACGCGAAGAGCAGCATATATAATATATCATTAATCTTTATTATTATATCAATTAGAAGAAATTACAATTATCTTTTGTGCTGTAGTTTGCACACTTGTATCACGTTATTGCAATCGCAAAGATAATTAAAATCGAAAGTATACTACTATAGTTGATGGTTTGACCACTTCCATGTCTGTCTGTACTGTTACCTCGCACTTGCAACCACAAACGAGTGCAGTACGTAGTCCCGGTATCGATCGTCAACGACGTCCTTTACGCCGATCACGATCAGTAATCAGCACGCCCCAGCCTTGAACCCCACGGCGCCCCGGCCAACGTCGTACAGCACCTCGAACGTCCGCTGCTGCACGTTGCCGATGATGCCCAGGGAGCTATCGTCGCTGTTGGCCGCGAAGGCAAGGCAGCTGTCCAAGATGATCCCGCTGGCGTCGAGGTTGACGACGGCGCCCCCGGAGAAGACTAGCGCGACGGTCGGTATGCTGACGCTGGACTGGCCGCTGAAGTCGAAGCAAGTGTCGAGGATGCCGCTCGGCGGTGCCGACGGGTACTGCTTCATCCCGGCCTTGAACGCCGACGACAGCGCCGAGTAGGCCGTCGGCGGCAGCCGCGTGAGCACCGTGCCGGAGTCCATGATCGCCCCGGCGGAGAAGGCCGAGGTGGGGATGCTGAGCTGCCGCCCGCCCACCCTGATGGCCTGAAGGCGCACGCCGTAGAACGTGGGGACCTGGCTGCTCCTCAGCATCGGCGTCTTGACGAAGCCCGAGGTCCCGGCGCCGAGCGTGAGGAACCCGGAGGAGCTCGGCGTCGGCGGGAGGCAGTACGAGAAGGCCGAGCCGAACGTCCCCGCCGTCTGTGACACCAGCGACTGCGCGCCGCCGCCGAGCCCCATTAGCCCGTCGGTCTGGTCGCTGAAGCCCGACTCGACGTTGCTGCACCCGAACTGGAAGCTCTTGACGGAGTTGGAGCCCAGCGCCAGCGTGTCGGAGCTGTAGGTCCCCGTCGTGCTGGAGCCGTCGCCGTACTTGACAATGTACTGGCACTTGGAGCTGGAGCAGCCGTTGCCTTCCTGGCCGAGCTGCGCGCAGGCGGCGGAGCCGCAGGAGAAGGCGGAGTAGGTGCTGGACGAGCTGGGGTCGAAGAGTGGGTCCGCCTGGGAGTGGCACTGCGAGCACGGCTTGCACTGCACCCACGACACGTCGCTGCCGGTGTCGATGAGCACGGTCTGGGACTTGCCCGGCGAGCCCAGGCGTACGGTGATCAGGTACTCCAGCGTGTCCAGGGAGGTGCCCAGGGTCGTCGGCACCGTGGCGTCCGATTGCTCGGCGTCATTAGAGCCGCCGCCGGAGAACTTTCGCTGGATGTAGGCAGCTCGGAGCTGATCGCGGTGGAGCGTCTCCTCCAAAGTTGGCATCTTCTTGGTCGGCAACGGCGAGCATGGGCCGTGACGGTGATGAAGCGGCACCGTGGTGGCACCGGACGACGACGGAACCGCTGAAACCATCAAAAGCAAGGGAACCGATGATTGTCATATATTATCACAACTGTGCACAAAATAATCAACCAAGTGGAAATGAAACTGAATACTGATGCTGGTGCGTGCATGGACAGTGTACTGCACCTTTGGACTCGGAGCAGACGGACTCGGTCCTCAGAGAGCCAGTGGGCAGCAGAACCCTGTAGCGGCCATCATCGCCTGCGTGAGCAATGGGAGAGCGATAGCTGAGAAAGAAGAAGAGGAGGAGAAGAAGGTTCGGAACAGAGGCCATGGCTTGCAATCCTTGCTTGCCAGTTGCCACTGTGCCTGGCAATGCTACAGTGCAGGAGCTGAGGTATCAGAGATGCAGTGAGTTGCCGCTACAGAATGCAGCCGCAGCTTATATAGAGGGAGGCAGCCAGGGAGCGACATGAACTCGGGTGCCCCGGCACCTACGCAACCAGGACAGGATGGAGACTCGTGGTGGACTAGGTAACGGTAGTGGCGTGCATACATGGGGAGACGACCAAATCGGACTGTCTCCCCAAGGCGTGCGGTCTTCTTCAACGGATGTTGCCGCCTTGATCAGCGCACAAAACGACCACTTTTGAATTCCTCGTGATAAGATTGGGCGTCCTTGGACTGGATGATTATGATTAGGCAAGAACGTCATCTTAACTGAACGACAACTCAGTCTACTTGAGTTCGGTCTGGAGGTTTTGGCATTAGGCAATTGTCTTAATTATTTAATAACAACGCATTTGCGCAGCAAGTTCATCTAGCCTCTAGGGCAATTTGCGTAACTAGTTTAGGACTAGAGAATGATGAAGCTTGTTCAAAAAAAAAAAAAGAATGATGAAGCTGAATGCATATTAAAACCGTATATATAGTTCCTCTCCATTTTGGTTATGAATGACGTTTTGGACATCGTTACGTGCGGTCTAGAATTTTTTTTCAACATATTTATAGAGCATAGAAATACTTTTATGGATGAAGCTTTCGAGTTAATTCTATACTATCGTGAACAAGATGCCCCATTACCTTTTAATTCTTGTTTGGAAGTTGATATATCTCTTTCACAAGAAAAGTAACCAATATTGTTTGCAACGTCCTAAACCCTTGGATAATCATCTTAGGGTGGAATCTGTCATCATCACAGATAACAGAAAAACAAATAACAATTGGATGGTGTGTGTTGGCACAGAAAACAAAGAATAAAGAACAACAAACAATTTTTTTCTATATAGAAAGATAAAAAAAAATAAACAATTTTTGAAACACGTCGTAAGATGAAAAAGAGAAATTTCATTCAACAGATAGATAGGAAAAGTGAAAAACTATGGTAGGAGTATTAGTCAATATTATCATTTTTTTTAGAATAGTCAATATTATCATTTGGTGATTTTTTTCGCGAGCAGGCATGTATACCCGTATTTCGATAAGATGACATTATCATTTGGTGATATGCAATAGCTAGCTTGCGTACTTGCGTACGTATTTGGCAGATAATCATTCATCATGAAACGATGATAAAACCTAGTCATACATCATTGACTTCTAGTAATCTTGTGTTGATTTTATAATAATAATAATAGATTGCTCTGTTTCGTGGAAATTTAAGCTTCAAATGGGGCTTTCAAGTGAGAACAGGTATGCTAGTGCAGCGGACTTGGG
>JAKNSH010319850.1:0-12053 GCA_027790015.1 Cymbopogon flexuosus
GGAGCAGCTCGCCATGATTGATTGAGGACCGCGCGCCGCGCCGCGGACAGGATCAAGTGGCCATCCACGCCTGCCTGCAAGCAAAGATTCATTCTCCGGTTGTTTAATGTAAGTAACCTAAGGGCTGCTTAATTTTGAGATCGATGGCCCTCAGGCAGTCAAGAGGTTACCTGAAAGAAAAGCTGCAGCTAAGGGTTGCTCAGGGATGCAGTTAGCCCTTTGCACCGCCAAATGGACAGGACACTCAGCTCACTGACAGCCTGTTATAGTGGAATATAGGAGTAAGCTGGAAGATGTGAAAAACAAGAGGGGAATGAATGCATGGACTGGACAATGGAATTTGTTTTTGCTCCTTAACTGCAGATATGTCATGTGCATTGTTCATGCTGGTTACAACAACCCAAATCAGATCCATACTTGGACGGACGTCCCTAGTGGATATAATAGAGATTCCTCAGCAACACTGTGCAGAGATAGTAAACATATGTGTATTTCTATATTTCCTGGGTGTGGAAAACAATAGGATGGAGAATTGCATGCGAGGAGATAAAAGTTAGTTCGGAATTCAGGGAGATGTATCGCCCATCTCAACACAAAATTCAAGGACTACAAAATTCAAGGACTACTTGTGCATGCATCTGCCAACCAGCAGGTACAAGGGCTATGATCTTGTATTTTCTTCTGCTTTATTATCAGTAGAAACTTTACAAGGTACTCTATTGTACAGTGTGGTTTGTTTAAAAACCAAAACAAAAAAAAAAAAACATTTACCCTCATTCAGATTTATCATCTATTCTTGGCACTGCATATTCTCGTTCCATGACGAGCAACGAAAATTTTGGTTAGCACTAGGCGACATTGATGAACTGATCAGTGGAACCTAAAGTAATAACTTCATCAATCATGATGAATTAATCTATACGGTATAACCTTTCAACGCCTGAAACAGCATAAACCGAGGCTCCTAAAGTAGACTTGGAACAATATAATATGAATTTAGCCAACACATACAAAGAAAATTGATGAACAGAACATTGACTGATCTGCTGCATTAGGCACCACCAGTCAGCCAATCGAAAGTGCAGAAGCAGAACTACTCCAGAACTCACCAGATCCTCAACATTTGAACAAAATGGAAGAAACAATCAGTACATGTTGATTTTGACTGCTACAGGCAAATCAAGCAGTAAGACAACTCTGCATACCTGTCAGTACCTGTACTAAAAATCAGATATTAGGCCCCGTTTAGATGGGAGTTGAAAAGGAGAAAGTTAGAATTCTGGGTACTGTAGTATTTTTGTTTTTATTTGACAAATATTATCCAATCATGGATTAATTGGGCTCAAAAGATTCGTCTCGTGATGTCCAACTAAACTGTGTAATTAGTTTTTATTTTTACCTACATTTAATGCTCCATGCAAGCGGCTAAAAATTGATGTGATAGTGATGTGATGGAGAGAGAGTAAAATTTCTAGCAATCTAAACAAGGCCTTACTTTTCTTTCCTTTTTGCTAATAAGCTCATCATGAGACATACTTTCTCACCATGTGCTGAATCGGCGCTATTATCTTAATCTAGATACCAATAGATGAGAAAGGGAATAAGGAAAGCAACTAGAGATTATCAAGAGGTTAAGATTCAACTCATTGACCATGACCTCGCTGGTGAACATGAAACAATGCTTGTGTGCTACATGCCCAGCACTGAGACATGGTATGTCCCATGCTTGACTGCATTCACACAGACGATTCAACACACAGTTTGCCAGTGTTGCATGCACTCATTTTTATTTTTTTTTGACGGCAAAAACTGTGGTGGAGATCCCCACAGCGAAAAAAAACCTTTTATAAATTTAAGGGGGGAAGGGGGTCCAAAGGACTTACATAGATAATTAACTTTTTTTTTTCTATAACCATGGGTTTCAGTGAAAAAACTGTAACCATAGGCTTGCGTGACCAGAATGAACCGATCCTGGAGATTGAGCAATTGATCCCAGACGAAGTTAAGTGAGGCCCAACATTGGCTTGCAAATGGGCATGTGAAGAATAGGAGCTCAATAGTTTCATCTTCCCTGATCTCGCACATAACAGCATGCACCCATTGTTACCACATAAACGACAGAATCAAATCCAGTACCAAAGGCCAACTTAGTAGAACCCCATGCTAGAGAAGAAAAAAAAACTAATCGATACAGCAGAAAATATTCTCATGATAGGAAAATAACAAAGAGAATCACAAAATCAACACATGGAACCATTTTCGATAAAACAAAAATAAAACATGGGTGAGTAGAGTACTCCTCAAGTGGCGAGCAGCAGACAAGCCCTATATACAACAATAATGAATCATGTCTTGCTCTTGGCTAGCAATTAGGCAAAGACATGGATAGTGCCACTAACAAAGAAATGAAGAATATTGCATCAAACGGCTAGAATGCCCACAACTTCACAAGACAAGCACCCCAACCCGAGACACACAAAAGATGATGGCCTAATTAATCATCTGACACAAGTACACTCAAAAGTATTTTCCAGTCAAAAGATCCTCCGGCTGCACGGATGATACGGATACTCATTCCGTCCTTCCTAGCAACTTCCGAACGGATCGAGACGACATGAGGAAATCTCCAGGATACTCGAATATTACATCTCTAGCAACTTTTCCCAACTCCTTGCCGGCATAATCTACCGACAGCAGGATAAAGTACAGTAATATGCATTGTTACTAGTTACCAGCTGCCAGCTCCAAGAAGATCTGGGAAAAGCAAGAAGATCATGGCTATCCTTAATTACAGGGAGATCAAGCAGACAGCTTAATACAGTGGTGTGAGCCTTCCAAGTGTAACATGGAGAAGAAAAGCAAGACAGCGAAGGGGATAAATTAACATACCAGCCGCATGAAGCACTGCCAGGTACAATGAACTTCCATCACAACCATGCTGAACCGCTGAATCTGCAGGATCTCGTACGTACACGTACTCCGGTAGCAGCAGCATGATGAGCTGTCCGTTATCTGAGACGATCGTATCCGTCAATGAGATCAAGCTTTTTGTGGCCGACAAGAACAATAAGCTACATTCAGGTTCAGAGATTTGTCCCCTGAGATTAGATAAGAGAGGGAAAAGAAATATTAGCTAGCAAGGTTGCATGCATGGGAGGAGGGGAGCTAGCTACATGCTTGCCTCCTCTCTGTAGCTCTATAAAACCCCAGCCTCCTCCTTCCCAGTTTTGCACCACAACAAGCTAGCTCTAGCCACAATCATCATCAGAGAGCAAAGTGTCCTGCTCTGATCTCAGCTCATCAGTCCATCAAGTTAACTTGTAGCCATGAGGACCATGAGCCAGAGCAAGCAGAAGGGGAAGGTGGCCAGAGCTCTGAAAGAGCAGAGGGCCAGACTGTACATCATCCGACGGTGCATCGTCATGCTCCTCTGCTGGCACGACTGAACTCATGCCAGCCAACGTTTTTCTTCATGGAATCTGTCAAGGGTCCATGGAGAGGTTACACTTATAGCTAGGCAATTGTTAGGACTCAGGAGTAGAACTAGGAAGGCAATCTCTTGTCCATGCCAGGTTGCACCTAAGAAAGACCGGCAGGCTGAGACATTACTACCATTTGTTTCATCAGTTGTAACTTTTCTCTCTCTTTTTCTCCAGACTTTTTACCTTCTGCTATCCAGATAGCAGTGGGATATGGTGGGTCTACCATTTTTTGTGTACATGCTATGACTGTAGCTATTAGTCTACAGAAATAGTTTGGCAAATTCAAGCAAAATTTATCAAATTGTTCTTGAGTGAACTGGAACTCTTGCATTCTCCCCTAATAATCAAGTGTTACTATACCATCTTCTTGATATTTTGTAGCACTATCTTTCATTTGTGACATCAGGGGGTTGTGCTGTAAGTGACCATTTTTCATACAGAGATACGGAACTCTCTCGCATTTTCAAGCCAAAAAAGGGAAAAATCAAGGGTGTTCTATCTTTGTGAGTGTGATAACTATTATTTTTAGTTAAGAATACATCAGCCACCTAGAAAGGTAGCCCAAATCAATCAGTAAGTAAATACAGTAGCTCTTCTATCATTCTGGCGCTGCCAAACACTATTTTCCTATAAACAGCTATATATGGTCATAAATATTAGCCCAGTAGACAAAAAAATGGAAAACTAAAAAAAAGATACTTAACTTTGATTGAACAATCATAGGCAGTAGGCTCTAGGCTGCACATTGTCAATGAATGGACAGGAAGTCCACAAAGGAGCTAATTAACTATACATGGCTGCCAGAGAGCTCGATTAGTTTCCCCAAAAAAAGAAATCATTAGTCAAGTGCCTAAGCATACTACCAGTACTTAGTTTTTGGGGAATCAGCATACTACCAGTACTTGCTAAGTGGAATCTGCACTGGTTATATGTCGCTTGAGCAGAAAGGATGGGAGCCTACCAAAGCCTATTACCAGTCCAGTCCTTGATTGTCCTTAATGTACCAGTGCATGTATGCATCACAGCACTAACCAATACCTAAGCAGCTAGCTACAAGACTGATATTGCAGTCCCAGATAGGACAAAGTTTGCAATCAACCTGCTGCAGTCTGAGCATGAGATGGAGAGCAAAATATTACTCACCAGGAATACAGGGACCCTGTCTTATGGGGAGAGCAGTCCTCCTGCATTTCTTAAGGAGCCAGGAACAGAAGAAAATACTAATGCAGGATACTATATGAGAGCCACAGCTGTGATGTGACCAAGCAGAAGCAAATGAGTGAGCAAGAGGACAAACGCACGCACGCACGCAGGAGAGCGTGCGGGGCAGGCACGCATGTCCCAAGGCCCTGAGGCACGTGCAGCCCATGAGTCCTTTTCTCCCCATGCCTCTGAAGTCTGGGAGTTTCATGCGACCAAGAATTTGCAGTAAACACACATGCAGTTATAAGCTCAAGAAAAGAAGTGCTGGTGCTCAGCGCTCACTGTCACTGTGCTTAATGAACTTAGCAATTTGGAGTAGCTTTAATTTTATTAGTCAAGAGTAAGATACTGAAATTTCGTTGAAAAAAAAAGATATTGAAATGACATTTGACATGATTCAGACAATAGCTAGTCTGATTAGGTACCCACTCAACAAATACTCTCTTGTGTTTTACTCAGCTTCCACTCAAAAGAATTAGTTGTGATTTAATCAGCTTCCACTCAAAAAGGTTATGGTGTGTTCCCTAGTTGATGCCATACATACTATTGACCATATTTCATCACAAAATTACAGTCTTCCTCTTCTACCAGTCTATTTGACAAACTTTTCTTTTTCCTAATCGTACGAGTGAAGAGGAAATTTTCTTTTTCCGGTCTATCTGAGACATTCTCTCCTCTGGCATCCAAAAAAATCATAGTAGAACAGTCTTTCATGTGCTCATTTTTCTACTTTGTGATTGGCTGCTTGGGTTTCAGCATGGCGTGTCTAGGCCTGCAGGCAGACTATAATATCTTGTGTGTTGTCTTAAAACTCTATTTTCTATCTTAATTGAAAGGCGGAGCTCCTGTCATTCTATTTCTTTAAAAAGATTTGATCATTAAAAAAAAGGAAAATGATTTTGCTCAAAAACGAAGGAAAACAAAATGAGAGACAGAAATGATGTATTCCTTCATACATGCTGAAAAAAAAAGTTTTCCATTCATATATATATTTGATCTCAACTTTCTATCGAGGATAATGGCACAATCATCTCATATGAATCATTTCAATCTTCTAAGCATATCTTCATGACAAAAAGTTTCAGCGTTCATTCTCAACCCTTACAATTTTTAATAGATTGCTAATTATAAGCATCACCGTTAACAATAGATTTTTCATACGAATCTTCTTCCAGTAGTACAAACTATGGCAATCTCAGACCACACAGAGCTGGAGCTGGATCAATCACCCTTGCCTGAAACAACAGGCAGGCAAGACAACAAAAAAAGGATTGCCACTAGAAGCCACCCTGTACACAGCAAGTGAGCAACTACGCCTAAACTCTAAACTCTACCAAAATGGCTGTGCCAAAAAAACGAAACATTAGAGTGGAGGGGAAATAATCTCCCATGGAGATCAATATCTAATCGCTCCAGCGAAGCAACATGACGACACAGCGGCGGAAAATGTAGAACCTAGCCCTTTTCTCCCTGAAGGCTCTGTTGAGCCTCCCCATCTGCCTCCCTTGTCCTCCAAGCTTCATGGTCTGATGAAGAAGTTTGGTGCAAGGAAAATGAGAGAAGGAAGGGGTGCAGAACTGGGCAGCTTGCTGTATGATGTCTAGTGTAGTGGTATGGTGATAGGGAATGCAGCAGGTAATGGCTTTATATAGAGATGCACAAGGGATATGCCATATCAAAAGAACATCATACCCCCACATGCAGGCAGTTTGTTAATGCACTAGGAGGCATACTGCTGACCCTACACTTATCCTACTCATTCGTCTACAGTCATAGAGCTTAGGAGCTAGCAAAAGTTTAAACTATGCATGACCATGACCACAGAGAACTACAATGGTAAAAATAGACAAGATAAAGTGGCCGCCCATCCACCCGTGTGCAACAAAGGTGGAGGCAGGTTGTTTAGTGACTCCAAGAAAGGGACCCCCAAAAAACTATTCCCAGCAGAGCTTAGGAGGAAGCTTCCAGGAAGGTCACCTTGATGTATAGAGTAAGAGCGATTAAGATCATCCATGACAGATGTTAACATCTGGTAATACTGCAACTATGGAATGCTCTGTAAACAACAGAGAGATAGAATAGAACTTCAGTCATCGGTCTGATTTCACCTTCCATGTATTGGCATGAAGTTACAGCTAATGCATTACACTTTTAACAAATGTAATACCTTGTACTACTGCATTAAGAAATGCTGACGCGCAGACCTTTCGGGTACAGCTTCAGACTTCAGGAGACTTGTCTGATTTCACTTTCCATGCATTGCAGCAGGGTTATCTCTTTAGTTTGTAATTAGAACAATGTTAGACACGTACCTGGTGATCAAGTCGGCAGTCTTGGACGGTGATGAACTAATCAAAGGTAGAAAAAGAAATACACATAGACCTCATACTCTGAAGATCTTTGAATGGAGAACACAAGAATACCTGTTCCTCTGCAACTGGGGAATTTAAACTAACAAAAAAAAATACTTGAATTCTTACGTAGGTGTCCCTGAAATCATATTTTATTGTCATTATCTATTTTTCCAGAGTGATGCTGAAATTCAATTCTTCTGATTTTACCATCAAAAGTACTTTATCTTTACACCCCATTAAACTTGCCAAACATCATCAGTGAAGTCACTATCAAACATTGTCATCAAGTCCAAAATGTTTCAAGAGGAAGCCATATTTACTGTAGGATTGAACATTCATCATGTACTAGGGAATCAAATCAGAGCAAATCTCCATATGCATTGAACCTCTCTTAGCTATGCTGCTACAGAACTCATAATAGTAGAGGAAAAGCGAAGGAAGATTACAGATTGATTTACTAGAAAAAAGAAAGGCACCAGCAAGAAACTTCCCATTCTAAAGATAGTGCAATATGACAGCCTTTCTTTCCAATCAATGAGCAGTAGGGCCTTGCCTGCAGTTTTGTCATTCAATAATAATAAGAAAAAAAAAAGCATTTTACTACCCACAGAGCAACGCATTTCATCCATTTAACGGTTTAACCCCTGTAAATATCGACTCTATTTACTCCCTGCAACCATCTTGCCACCGCCGGCCTGGCGGATCAGCATCGGTTCTCGCGACTGCTCCGGTGCTCCCCTCTCCCCCGGCACATGAAATGTGGTTTCTCCTTTCTCCGTTAATCTTCGTTCTTGCGTCCTTCGGCCTCGTTTTTTCTCCTGTTTTTTTGCAAGATTCGTTGAATGAGTGTCAGGCTTAAGTCCCGTGGTGGTTTGGGGCGGCGAGCTCGCCGTCTTACACTAGCTCCTCATGTCGAGTCCGCGCTGCGCCCATGCTCTCCTTCGAGCACCCAGCTGGGGGTTGATATCATTACGGAGCAGCAGTGCAAGGAGGGCCGGGCAGCGCTCTCAAGTTTTGTGGCAATGGTGGCTGAGGTCACCCCGTGCCCAAAGAGACCACATGCATCACCTTCAACACCCCAATTCATCAAGGAGGCCGCGGATGCAGGCTTCACGTTGGAACAGCTACTCAGAGCGGAACGCGCTCTAGGCTCAAGTAACAATTCTCCAGATCCTACCAGTGTTCTTCTCTCTAAAGAGATAGTGCAAAAGTTGGTCTCAAGGAAGAGACAGTTAGATCCTTGGAGAGGTTCGCTTCCTAAACCTCGTTTCTCTCCGCCATTAACGTTGGGGGACTGCATAGCCGCGGCTTTGCCAGTGTCGAGCTCGTCTTCACCCATACGGTCTGGTCTCCATGGCAGCTCGCTGTCTACCAAACGGTGCTCGCCGGAGGATTACCGGACAGTGGGGCGAGGAACCTCGTCGACGGCTAGTTGTCAAAAGGAAGTGGATATTTCGAATTCAAACTCGTTTGAATCGCTTTTAGATCTGGGTAGCGACCCGAGTTTCCCTCCCCTTATTCTGGGGAGGTTAGATCTTTTGAACGATTCAAATGTTGTAGACAATTCTCGTGTCTCTGGTGCCGAGGTTGATACCCGACCGTCTACCGCTGTGGTCGCAAAGCGACGTGGTGCGAGGGGAAAAAATCAACCTGATGACACTTTAGATCGAGTAAGACTCGGGCCTGGCCGGTTCTATAGGCCCGCAAAGGGACTGGCGGCTTTGTTCTCACACACCGGGACATTACCCAAGAGACCAAAAACCCCTAGACCTATTCCGCAGCCGCCACACAAACCTTCTCGCCATCGTTCTTTCGCGGAAGTCGTGCGAGAGGGCAGAACCATGGCGGCACAGGGGAGAGGTGATGGGGGATTTGGTTAATTCCGCTCTGTCCAGGCGTCCCTGGTTTTCCCTTTTCTGTTTCAAATTCAGTCATTCTAAACTTGTCAGCTGGCCGCAACTGCGTGCCCCTTTGCTGTGCACCCTCAGCTATGGCAATAGGAAAGTCTGCATTGGGTAGCGTTGGCTGAGCAGAGAAGTCGCACCAAGATGCTATCAGGCAAACGGGGCAAACAGAGATCGGCTAGTACCTTGCAAGAGGAAAAATCGGTCACTAGCTTGCATTGCTCCATTGAGCAAACTCAAATCAGGAATGCAGTATTCAGACTAGCAAGACAGGAAAAATCACTCACTAGCTTCCATTGCTCCATTCAGCAAACTCAAATCAGGAATGCAGTATTCGGAGCTAAGGCAGGCACAGCCACACAGGTTATACTTGTACGCATCATGTCGCAAACGTCATATAAGCAGATCTATGACAAGGAGATCATACGTCCCATTTGATTTCTTTCTATAAAATTGAATCATAGATACACTATACACACTCAAAAATTGTAAAAGAGCCACGCATCAAGCGGCTTTCCTGATACTTAAACTGACATTACATCATAACAAGGTCACACATCTATAAAATTTCTTGCGCACAAAAAATGACTTCGACAGCTAAAAGAAAATGCTGTCCCAGTGTGAGTCATGACTGTGTTGGCCGCCACATCTGTCCAGGCAGCATCTCATTGCAAGAGAATGCTTCTATTGATCACCGGTAATCAAATCATGTGTGTCTGACTATATGTACAAGCTGCCACACCCAGGAGTACATCATTCCAAGCCCACAATAGAATGACACCATTATGAGCGGTAGGAAGGGGAGCCTATCACTGAAAACATGATGGTGAAATACATGAGACCATAACTCTATAACTGTCATTCCCAAAAGGTAGCTTAAACCAATCCATCCAATGACGCCATTTTTCTTCACTGTGCTGCCTGACTGATTTACTTTCTTTCCTTCTAGGGCAGAGTTTGCAGCAAAATGGGATGTAAAACCTACCCACATGAGGGCGGCGTAGGTCAGCAGCAGCATCACCTTTATCAGGTACTCTTGGTTCTCAAACAGCAACAGGAATAGAGAGTAGCATGAAACTGCAGACACAAATTTTTTAAGCAAATGATTAATTGGCGATTAGCCAGGTTTATCACATTTCTGACATGACAATCATAATACTACTTAAAAAACATAATATGGGAATAACACAGATACTGAGGTGGGGAAAATCGCAAAAGAATCTTTTTTCATGGACACAAAAGGAACACAAAAATGTTGCTTCAAGAAATGTCGCAAGTGGAACAAAGTAAACATTGAACTGAAACCAAGAGCAAAAAATACCTATGGACAACAAAAAGTAATGTCTGGCATCGTTCAAGCTATCCATGGCAATTAGGGCAAGTGGGATAGTGAAATGAAGTGATGCCTTCTCATGTACATGCCATCCAAACATAAACCCACATGTGCATGCATATGAAACCCATCTAATAATATGCTTTGGTTGAGGATTAGAGAATGCTTTGATAAGACAAGGAGCCATGGCAAGAATAACCAATAAGAATGTAGCAATTGGGGTGACCTGCAATCCATTAAGTTCACAGATGTGAAATCATAAAGCCATCATGTTTCATTGGAATAAACAAAATGAACAGGTAGAGTGGATGGTTGAGGAAAGAACCTTGGGAAGAACAAAAGGAGACGAATCGCCAACGAGCCCCCCAGTAAATGAAGCTTCAGGTATGGCAATATTAAAGCCTAGTCTTCTAAGAAGAAATGCAAGAATCTTGTCAAGTATAATATAGAATACCCAAAAGTTCGGGGCCCAGTAAGCATGGCATAGGCCTCGTCCAAAGGGAAACAATCGGTTAATTAGTTGTTGCATCTGCAAAATCATTAGAGCAGTAAGAACTGTAGTCATGTTAAAAAAAAATACCACATTTATACATGTGAATATATGAAGAGGATTTTTCACAGCAGCAAAGGCAAATATTACAGACAGCGCTGTATTACACCCCTTACAAAGCCAGCCAAAGAATTAAACATGCTAGACAGATGGCTGTATATTGCTAAAGGCTGGCGCTGAACTTGCTACAAAGGTAAGTCTATTAAATCCCTTGCGCTGAAAAATTTGAGCACCATCTTTGTACAGACTTTTTCTGGTTCTTAATCTTAATGTCAACATATAATCACTAGAGGCTAGACCCTCCTGTTATTTTTTTTCAAAAAAAAAAAAATGCAGAGCACTGAAAATTCATATATCTACAGGATTCCCAGAGTTCGTTGGCGGCATTGGTAAATCTTGTATGAAAACGCCATTTAGCTCAGAGGCTGCAGAGAGATAGCGTTAACATGGCCTTACTAACAAAAACTACATGGATTTGACGCAAGCTTAGCTGCTTAGACACATAAGAAATTTGGTAAAACAGCTACAAAGTCCACTACTCCGTACTAACTTATAAGCTCTCTCCACTGAATTCAACATCAAATTAACTGCAGAAAGACTGCAAATGTTACAGACAATGGTTGTATTACAGGATACAGGGAATAAAATATGAATCCAAACTAAGAATAAAACTAGTACACGGATATATTTGCTAGAGCAGAATGCCAAAATTCTGATGAGGTTGAAGGTTACCAATATCACTAGTGTTTAAGAGTGCAGAGTTCTAAACATTCAAATATCGCGGATTGCTCAAGTTTACCAATATCGCTAGTGTTTAAGAGCTCAGCTCCTATAATAGGAAAATTCAGCAACGCCATGGATTGCTCAAGTTTAAACCTCCTCTACCGGATTTGATGTCAAATGAACTGAATTAGCTGTATTACTCACCAAGTCTCAAGCATTCACAAATCACAAGTCACATTTCCTACTTTCATCGCAAATTAGATCTTTACAGATAAGTACCGTATGGAGATAGCCAAGATACCAACAAGTTGTTGAATCCAGAACTTCAAGTAACCAAACGAGATTCACTCACCTGACCATAGTACACAAAGGGCGCAAATGCTGCAGCAAAAACAGCAGCCACTCCAGAGCCCATCAGCACGAGCCTTCCCAGCCCCTTGACGACACCCCGGCCACAGCAATAATGCCGGAACAAATACACAAAGTACACCGGCGCTGCCACGA
>JAKNSH010320190.1:0-10208 GCA_027790015.1 Cymbopogon flexuosus
CAGTTTGATTGTACTTTGCGAGACGAATATTTTAAACCTAATTAGTCAATATTTTGATAATTTTTATCAAATACAAACGAAACGCTACAGTGCAGTACATTGTTCTACAGGGTTTCTGCCGCCACCGAATCGGTGGAACTAAACAAGGGCTAATCTGATTTTCTGATAGCCTGAGTATGATGTGACAGACGTGAAAAGGTCAGCAGCCTTGGACGGAGTAAAATTGCCCCGCGTGCTGCCTGCATAAACAAAAAGTTAAACCGGGCAGATCTGGATACAGTAGTATTAGAAAATAGAGTGAGGCCTTCTCTGCCTGCCTCTCGACCTTGCATAAAATAGAAAAGAAGTTGGTACTCAGTCTGGAGTGCTGTTCTGGACATAAATATACACACAATAAATAAAGCATCGGAATAACCGGACACAGGACCGATCTGGAGTGCTGTTCTGATATAGCCTCTGAAACAGTACCAGCTCCACTGTATCTCCAGTGGAGTGGTGTGGTCCGTGTGACCGTGCGGAGTGGAGTGGAGTGGGGGTGACCCTGCCTCAAGTTCATCACCTCATCAGGCTCCCACTCCTCACTCACTTGTCCTCTCATCACCTCAAGAAGATCGGGGCCTGGGAAGGTGGAGGAACTTTCAGCCGAGAAACAAAAGGCAAAAAAATGAGCAGCAAGTCAAGGCTTTAGTAGGTGATCGACTCCTCGGCAACAACTCCGGCCTCCACTTGCTGCGGATGATTTACTCACCTGTGATGTGATGAGGCAGGTATGTAGACGCTGGCGTCTCCCTTTCTAGCCTCTACCTGTACCTCATCTGCTCCCCTTCGGTTCTTTAATCTTCAATGCGGGCGACAGATTTCAGCGGGTTGCTTGCCTAGCCGCGCTTTCGTAAGGTCGCAATGGCGAAGGCCTGCTTGAGCTCTGTGTCAGCTGCCGGCCGGCGGAGAAGCTGTTGACCTGTAGCCCCCTTGCGAACGGGCAATGTCTCACAGCCGCTCCAAGAGGTGAGCTTCCCCCTGTTTTTGCCTTGTCCAGTCTGACGAACTGCGTATCTAACTTTGCTGCTTGCAAAACCCTGTTTGGGCTACTGAAATTATTATTAGCCAAGAAAGGCGGTTCTTGTGTTTTTACCAGAAGCGGTTCTAGGCTAATGCCCTTGGGGATTTTGCATTGGCAGCGATTCTATCAGAGTGCTCAGAATGGATAGCGCGGATTCGTCTTCGCCGAGGTGCCATGCTCAGCATCAACAGGTAACTTTCCGTGTGCGGTTGTTGAAAATGCGAGATTACCACTTCCTTCTTCAGTCTCTTGAAAATATCTGGCATATATCCTGACTAGATGTAATCTGACTTCTATTCTGCTTGGCTGTCGTACAATGTCTGTTGAATAGAAGGATGCAGGAGAAATCAAGGACCAGAATAGTACCAGCAAGATGCCATCCAGTGCTACTCAGCTTCCATGCTCCTTGAAGCGTGAGGTAAAATCAGATATCAGATCTTCTCCCCCCTAAGCCATAGGTTGTTGTTCATTCCAGACCTGTCTCAGCTAGTTGTTTCAGATATTATTGGAATAGGGGGAGTACTTATTTTGTCATGTTTTCTTCACCAAATGCCATATGTCAGTATAAGAATGTCAATATAATTTGTGATACCTCTTTGTGCTCTCAAGGATGGTAAAAGGGCTCATACCTAGGCACCAAATATCGCTTACTCACTGCTGCAAGCCTGCAAAGGAGGCGGCAACTCTGGTGTTACTGCTTATCAATATCGCTTACTCACTCCTTGGTGGTGAATGCCTAGTGTTTAGCAACGTTTCCAAATATGTAACGACCCTGTAAACTCGCTGCTGTAACCCTCTCACAACCCTCATGCTACAGTAAAAATTGTTGAGTAGCGTTTGTTATTGCCCTTCAATGCAATCCAATCAGGTGGGAAGTCTCCTCCCGTCCATGACCTGTACAGAAAAAAAAAACTCCATGAGGAGCAGAATTCATTCTTGTAATATATGTATGATGATATTTCTACCTGTTTTTTCATACTCAAAATGCTAGTTCTGCAGGTCCAAGTCCTTGAAAAGCGACTGAATGATCAATTCGTCATGCGCCGTGCTCTCGAGAAAGCACTAGGTTACAAGCCTTGTTCTATTCACACATCAAGTGAGAACTGCATTCCACAGGTGAAAATCCCTCTCTTATACAGTTCATCTGGACTCGCCAAAAAAGAGGGGACGGATTTACCATACTATTATTCTAATGTTTGACTTCAACACCATGAAATGTGTTTTTATGAAGACAAGATTCTTTTCAATTAACGCATAGCCTCTTTCTTTCTTGTATTCCATCTCAGCCGACTGAGGAGCTAATAAAGGAGATTGCAGTACTCGAGCTAGAGGTCATATGCTTGGAGCAACATCTCCTAACACTATACCGGAAGGCCTTTGAACAACAATTTTCCCCTGTGAGTTCTGCTTGTGATGTGGAAAGTAACAAGCAGCCAGCAAGATCCTTTTCAGGCATACTATCTGAAGCGTCAGAGCTCAACTTCTCGACCCCAAGGAAGCACCAACTAATCCAACCCAGTCGAATGGCCCTGGCACGCAAGTCCACACCTACAGTTTCAACAAGCGAGAGTACCAATGAAAAGATCAATATTGGACGCAGCCATTCCTCACTCCTGCACCGTTCCGTTAGGGTTTCTCCGTCAGCAAACAACCTTGCTAGAGCTCTGAAACCATGCCATACTTCACCTCTATCTTTTGTTGAGGTACAAAATGATGTCTGAAATCTCTTCTGAAGTATTTTAATAGGTTTCCTGCAGCCTGCAGGACATAGTTAGTTGTACCTTCATCTTAAACTACAAGGGATTTTATAGGATGAAGGTAGTACATGTTTTATTGTAGCAAATTTGATGTGCTGAAATCCTAACATAATCTGGACTGATGATCAGGAAGGAAAATGCATGGATCCTGGGATTGTGAGTTTGGCAGACATCTTGGGGACCAGGGTTGCAGACCATGTTCCTCAAACGCCTAACAAGATATCTGAGGACATGATCAAATCCATTGCAGCCATATACATAAGGCTGAGAGACGTCCCTGCCGTGCAGCATGCCTTCTTCCCCTCACCATGCTCATCCTTTTCTTCAGCAAGTGGACTATCTTCCAAGTATACTGCAGATATATGGAGCCCCAGGTGCAGGAAAGAGAGCTTCATTGAGGCGTGGCAGGACAATGAACTAGGCAATGGGGAATCAAGGGAGCTGGGGCTGCAGTATGATTCTGTGATAGAGGTGTCTGCTCTTTGCAAGGGTGATCAGAGGTCTGCTGACGTTAAGGATATGTTGCGCAAATATATGTGAGTACTTGAAAAGCCATTTTTCTCTCTTTCTTACAGTTCCAGTTCATAGGGATCAAATTACTAGTATTTGCTGACTAGCTGAAGGTTCCACTCTGTAGGTCACTTGTACAGCTTCTAGAAAGTGTTGATCTCAGTGGCATGAAAAACGAAGAGAAGCTTGCTTTCTGGATCAATGTGCATAACGCGATGATGATGCATGTAACTATTTTCTTGCCCTGAACATGGATATCTTACTCAACTTCTTGAGCTGATGGGTTTCAGTCTAAACATTTCTTCTTTTCAGGCCCATATCGAGTACGGGATTCCACAGAGTAACAGCAAAAGAATACTGCTTACCAAGGTGGAAAGACCTATATATATCGAATTACAAATCTCAACCTGATTTGAACTTTAGTCTGACAGGCAAGTTTTTCGCCCCAGGTATCCTACATAATTAGTGGCCAAAGAGTAAATGCGGAGCTGATAGAGTACCAGATCCTGTGCTGCCGAGCACACTCTTCTGGACAGGTCTGTTCTGCCTTCTCCTCCCTCCTGTATCCTGTTTATTTTGCCTTAGCTTAAAAACTGGTCAGTCGATTCATGGTGGCTCCTTCCGAATGAATCCTGCAGTGGCTTCGACTTCTGCTCTACCCGAAATGGAAGTCGAGCAGGGACAAGGACGAGCTGCAAGGCTTCGCCGTGGACTGCCCCGAGCCGCTGGTGCACTTCGCACTGTCCTCCGGCAGCTACTCTGATCCAGTGGTACGTATCACCATATTAAGCTGCATCAAACGCACACCCACCAATACCCCGGATCTCAGCTCTCAGCAGGACGGGACGCACGCACATCACGTACGAGTACGGCAGCTCCGGAGCATTCATCTCCTCGATCCAATCCAACTGTTAACTGTAAATTTTCCATGCCAGGTGCGTCTGTACAGCCCCAAGAGTCTGTTCCAGCAGCTGGAGGCGGCGAAGGAGGAGTACATCCGCGCCAACGTGGGCGTCCGC
The DNA here is from genome assembly GCA_027790015.1 of Cymbopogon flexuosus. NCBI lineage: Eukaryota > Viridiplantae > Streptophyta > Magnoliopsida > Poales > Poaceae > Cymbopogon > Cymbopogon flexuosus. Next base: position 4,347 of record JAKNSH010320190.1, read on the forward strand.
GGGCGCGGGCAGCACAACAAGATCATGCTCCCCAAGGCCCTGGAGCTGTACGCGAGGGACGCCGGGCTGGGCGCGCAGGAGGTGGTGGCCGCGGTCGAGTGCCACCTGCCCGAGGCCCTCCGGGACGCCGTGCGCCGGAGCCAGCAGCAGCAGCAGCAAGCCGCCGGGCGGGCGCGCGGCAGGGGCGGCGGCGGCCCCGGCGTGGAGTGGAAGCCCCATAACCTGGCGTTCCGGTACCTGCTGGCCAAGGAACTCGTCGGCGGGTCACCCGCGTGCAGCCGGCAGCTCGAGAAAGGCGGCGGCCCCGTCAGTGCGCCGCTGGGTGCTGCTGATCTTTGAACTGCTATCCATCAGATCGCCGTGGGTGGGCTCGTGCCCGTGCCGAGTCCGAGGTGTAACGAGTTTTGACATGCGCGGCGGCCGGCGGCGGCACACTGTGCGGTGTATGCTTGTACAGAGAGAGATGAACGTGAGACATCTGATCTGAATCTGATTCACTAGTGTGCGATCTGCTGTCAAACTGTCAATAGTGAATAGTGGCACCTGAATTCCCCCGTTTCCATGGCAGAACCTCTCAATCGATGCCAATGACACTCCCGGTTCTCAGAAGGGTCCAGATTAGATTACAGAACCTCAAGGGAAGCGGAGGTCTCGAGCACAGCAATCTAGAGGAAGAAATGAAGAAATGGAACTAGGCAAGGAAGAGAGCTCTAGATGCAGAGATGGAAGCCAGCGGAGGAAGAAGAGCTGTAAGGGCGTGATTGGTACACTGAATCAGCTCAGCCTGGGCCACCGGATGCAACATCTTTCTCATTTCTCCATGTTTGGTTGGCTGCTCTTCTCTTTCAGCCTGGTCAAACTCATGCAGACGAGGCCTCACGGCCAGGCTCGATGAAAACGCAGCTGGTCTGCGTTTCTGGAGAGCCAGGCTTGGGCAAGAGCACTGCAGGTGGGCCAACTGAAGACGCAGGTCTCTGACAAATGAGAAAGAAGTCGTCCAAACAGGGAACCAATCATGTGTGTGTGCTGGACTGCATGAGCTCAAACATGGTACCAAACAAGGCGTGGTGCATGCTCGGTGCACGCTCCGAACCAGGCCAAGTATGGCCAGGTTGTGGTGGTGCGAGCCAGGTTGTGGTGAGAAACGAACCAATCACGCCCTAACTGAAGATGGAGATGTGTTGTTGTCTTCTGAATATTCGATCTCTCTCTTTGTACTGGCTTGGCCTTGCCTTGCCTGACAGCCCGGTATCCCTGAGGACCCTGACACAGCAAGAAATTCGAAACAAACTCTACCCTAACCAACTCGTTTCGCGGAGAAATCGGAAACGTTTCCACGTTCCAATAAAGGTCGGGGCGCTGTACAAAGTTAGGCCCATCTAGACCTGACCAACTGGCAACCGGCCCAGGAAATAGGCCCATCTAGACCTGACCAACTAGAAACCGGCCCAGTAACGACCGGGCCGGACACTTTGCCCGGCGTTTCCTTCTCGGCTCGGAACGTCCCGACGGTGTTCGGAAACGACCACGACCCTGCTTCTTGGTGGAGAAGAAAGAACGGGGACGAACGACGAACGAGATTTGACCTGGATTTTCCTTGCTAAAACCCGCCGCTGTTTTGCTCTCCGCGCGCCTAGCCGCCCACGTTATTGACTGACGATGGAGCGCCGCCGCTGCCCTTGCGCTCCTGCGCCCCAGGCCCCCCAGCTGCCGCCACCCCAAGTCCCCAACCCACCCTCGCTTTTGTCGCTGCGGCACACGGTTTTGTTTTGGCCTTGCAACTCCGTGCTGTATGCGTAATTGCGTACCGCTACTAACAGAAGAAGAGCAACGCAACATGGCCACTGGTAGACGGTCCAAGCGTCTTGGCTCGTCAGGTGCCCCAAGGGCCGCCGTCGCCTGGGCCGATCCACCCATATAAACTTGGTGCTCCACTTCGGTTCGTATCACACCCAATTTAATCCCGACTCAAACCGGAACGTGTACATTCATCCAATCCCACCACTGTCCAGTGCTCATCAGGGAACTGAAACAGCTCTGCAGGCTGCAGCAGGCTAGCACAACAAAGCCCAATCAACAGACAAGAGGCATGGCGCTCGCGGAGGGGAACGGCGCGGTGGTCTTCAGCGAGGAGCAGGAGGCGCTGGTGCTCAAGTCGTGGGCCGTCATGAAGAAGGACTCCGCCAACCTGGGCCTCCGCTTCTTCCTCAAGTACGCAACATAACATTGCTTGCTCCTTTTGATCCATGGGCCGCCGCCGTCCGCTCCTGCTGAGTGCCGCCGGCTGACTGGTGACTTGCAGGGTCTTTGAGATCGCGCCATCGGCGAAGCAGATGTTCTCGTTCCTACGTGACTCCGACGTGCCGCTGGAGAAGAACCCCAAGCTCAAGACGCATGCCATGTCCGTCTTTGTCATGGTACGTACGTGCGTCGTTCTCGTGCATTTCTCACGGTTCACGCCATCGATCGAGCGACAAGGACTGACAGGAAAATGTGCTATGTGTCGCGATCGATGCGATGCTGCAGACTTGCGAGGCGGCGGCGCAGCTTCGCAAGGCCGGGAAGGTCACCGTGAGGGAGACCACTCTCAAGAGGCTGGGCGCCACGCACTTGAAGTACGGCGTCGCAGATGGGCACTTTGAGGCAAGTCAGCAAACTCCCACTGCGCCCAGCTGTCAATTCACCTTTATTCCCCCTGACTTGGAAAGACAGAGCGAAAGCGTTCCTGCCTTCTAGATTGGATGATGATGTCAGCATTGAAATTGAGCACGCTTGTGAAATACTAGTAATAACCGTAATACCGCCGTGCGTGTTGATCGCGATACAGGTGACGAGGTTCGCGCTGCTTGAGACGATAAAGGAGGCGCTCCCCGCTGACATGTGGAGCCTCGAGATGAAGAATGCCTGGAGCGAGGCTTACAACCAGCTGGTGGCGGCCATCAAGCAAGAGATGAAGCCTGATGCCTAGTGCGACACTCTGAGCTTCGAATTGACCCATGACGCAGCGCCATCTCAAATGTACCGTCGCTTGATTGCCGATTAACTCGTGTGATCTCGCGATTTATTTAACAATTTCTCTCTGGAGAAGCGTGTATTATTATATTTTGTGAGAGAGTGTATACTGTCTTTTAGTATTGTGATTAGTACTAAATAAAGGTGTAATTTCCTCTAATTTGTTCTATCAAATTTATAAAGAATATATTAACATTAATGGAAGAAACAGTTCATTGATATATATTATTCCCACTGTTTTATTAGTTTTCATTATTTTAAATCGAGCTTTTTAAACTTTCTCGAACGAGATGTGATGATGTGTCTGCCTCTGGAAAATAAAATAATGCAAGATTAAGGTGGAAAGTAAACATGCAAATCTAAATAGTCAGTGGCGGACTTAAGGATAAAAGTCTGGGGGCTAAGTTCAAATTGTTTTTTTTTTTTGACAACTAAGTTCAAATTGTTAAAGCTATGATTTTAGTAAAGCTAGGGCCTAAACCTTCTCTTCCTACCATCATCTTCAATCTCGACCTCCTCGTAAAAAAAAAAAAACGTGATGAAGAGCACAAATGCAAGCTTTTGCAGCTTTTACAATCTTCTCGCTCGTCGGGATGTTGCTCAAAGGCCATTGGTCGTGGCCCTTCAGAGTTGCCCTATCAGGGCTGACGCTGCCCCCGCCCCCCAGCGACCCCGACAAAGATCGGAACATGCTACTGTGGCTGTGAGTGCACGACAACGAAGGCTAAAATGTCCCACATGGACAAGATCGTGCCCTAGTTATTTGGACTAGAGCGGATCGACGATCGGACCGCTAAAAGACCGAACCGGAGCTTCAAGCCGGTTCGGTTCACCTTGGAAGACCGTATGTAGTCGAAGCGAAAAAACCGGTTTGTTTGTGTGCCTTGGCGACAACAGTACAATATTCCTACTTTTGTCCAACTAGCTCTGATGCACGTAGTCTGTCTGCAATGCTATATTGGAGAGGGTCAATGTGGTACATAATGGGAGTGCATATGTCCCTAGGGGCAAACTTTACTTTCATGAGCTCACCATCGCCGAATGCGTGCGAAGGAGAAGTCGCATGGAGGGACGCAGCCTCTTGAGAACGGCCCATACCACTGTGTAGTTTTTTTTTTAAAAAAATGTTGGCCTTGTTTTGTTCGGTGTAAAGTTGAAAAAAAAATCCTTGTAGCGCTATTGTAGCATTTTATTTGTATTTGGTAAAAATTGTCCAAACATTGACTAATTAAGTTCAAAATATTCATCTCGTAAAGTACAACCAAACTATACAATTAGTTTTTGATTTCATCTACATTTAGTACTCCATGTATGTGCCGATATTTTGATGTTATGGAAATCTTCTATTTGCATAGTGTCGAATTCTGGATTCTGTAGAGAACTAAATAATGCCGTTGTATAACAAAGTGGACTGACCTAAACATAAGCACAAAACACACGCGCGGATGAAAAGCAAAAGCAAATGATACAGCACACCAAATTGACACGCATGTCTCGCCCAACTGCAACTCGTCAGTGATTGAAATCCGTTCCACATTTAGTTCCACCTTCCATATGAGTACGTGACGATCAACGTGGTGTTGGCGGAGCCGCAGATCGAAATCCGTTCGAGTTGCCGATTGAACGTACCACCGCAATCAGTGCGCGATAAGGACTGGATTGGGAGATCTTGGCCGGCCTGTTTTACGAACGGGACAGTGTGCAGTCGTGGGCTACGATCAAAGCGATCGGCTAGATCTGTGTGCGTGTCCTCCTATATATGCGTGACTGACTATCCGTGACCGCGCCCATGCATGTGTTGGGTACTGCTACAGTGGTGGCGCGTGCGTGCTCGGGATAGTCTCCTATTATTAGTTTCGCCAAATTTCCAGAAGATTTTTGTTTGGTAGGCAGGACCGGAGGAGTGGTAGCTCGTCGACAAGATCGACTGGACGACGTACGCTAACCCAGCATGGCCTTGGCTTATCATTAGTAATATTACATATTATATTATATAGTACGTACGATTATTGGTTACAAAAAAAAAATACTGTGTCACGCCGGCTGATGAGGCCTGAGGCTGGCCGCGTCGCAACACGCAATGCGGATGCAGTTCCAGCACAGCATGCATCAATGATCAATCGGTCCCCTTCGGCCACTCGCCACCAGAGCATCGGCACGGGCGCAGCACGGCACGGCGCATGGGCTGCTAATCGCAAAGGACCGCGGTGACAAGAGGTTTCCATCGCCACCAACGAAATAAACGGAGACCACACAATAAACGAGCACCTATCGGCCATGTGATGCTGATGCATGCATATATCCATCATTTGTCACACCGTGCAACCAACTCCGAGTAATTGTAGTTTTCCTATAGAGCTCAGCTAGTACAGCTCTAGGGAGCTAGGCGACTTATTTACGGCGGCAACACAATATCTATTGTACTGGCGGCACCGGATTTTCGGCGATGAGCGTGACGTGTTGTACGTAGTTAAAAGTAAGTCCCGCGAGGTACACGCGTGAAGTTGACCGGGGAAAAGTTCGGCCTACACTAGGTATGGTATGGTTGCACTGCATCTCCTATATTCTACACTTAACTTTATCCTTATCATTATCAGTTATTATCATTAGTACCGACACGTCGAAACCAATCTTAGTACTATTCTTTTTTTTCTCTTTGTATTTGAGACCTAAAATTAATTAAGCCACTAGTTAATTTGGAAAAAAAATCAGGCAAACCAATTCAAGAAATCTATGCTATCCATAAGAAATTTAATCGAGAATTGGGAAGCCAATCCAAGAAACGGAGAAACTGATTTGAACTTACAAAAGAGTAGTAACTGTGATTTTTGGCTAATTTTCTATACATCT
>JAKNSH010320344.1:0-10905 GCA_027790015.1 Cymbopogon flexuosus
GTTTCTGACCTCGCGTTTGGGAATTTCTCTTTCGCCCTGTGCAGGCGACGTGCTGCTGCACTGCGTGGTGGACGCGATTCTCGGCGCGCTGGGGCTGCCGGACATCGGGCAGATTTTCCCGGACTCCGATCCCCGTTGGAAGGGTGCCGACTCTTCGGTGTTCATGAGAGAAGCTGTGAGTTCCTCTTCTTTCCAGAGCGTTATCTCTAGTTCATTCGATGCAATCAATTCCATCATGTCTCCCTGACCATGTTAGGATCAGCGGTATTTCGTGTAAGTAGGATGGTTTGAAGAGCTAGTTGAATGCTTTATCACAACAAAATGTAGAGTTTCGCCTGAAACAGTGAGCAAGAAGGGAATGAATTATGTCGATTTCGGATAACAGTTGGGTAATTTCTACTGATTAATGATTTATATGAAGCATGTCAGGATTTTGATATCATGTGTAAATTGGACGGTTTCTCTGTGCTTCCAGTGCTGGATCAATTATCAGAGCATACTGTACATTGATTACCTAAAATTTGCAGAACTCGTAATTCCACGTCTTTTTTTAAACGATGAATAACTTCACATCTTATAGGATTCATGTTCTGCTCGTATTTGTTATTATAGACTTATAGCTTTATGTCAAAAAATGTAATATGTAGGTGCCTTGTGGTATTTGGAGAGGAGAATGTCCTTTTGAAAACGCCATTAGTTCATTCCCTGCTTGCTCACTGTTTCATTGGTCTATTTTTCCTGAATCATTAGATGCTCATTCGTTGTTATGTCACAAGATGTCTTGGCAGTTCTTACACGAGTTGCTGACTGCAAAATGTATTTTGACCTTTGGACTCTTCAAGGGCAGAAAGTATTCCACGTTTTAGATTTTGTACAAGGCATGGGCCACGTGCAACAGAATGCTGACTGCACATTTAACTATTGGTACTTTTGGAGGAGTCGGACAGAAATTTTCCCCATGCCTTAGAATTTGGGATCAAACTGTCTCTCATTTTCAGCATAAACCTGTTGACTAGTAAAATTTGTCTTATGTCACTTATTTAGCATCACACACTGTTCGTTGCTCCTTCAAACAATTTCTGCAGGGTGTTATCTCTAATCTGAGCATTGCTGTTTTAGCATTGAAGTGCTTGAATTCTCAATATGCAACAATTTAAGCTCCTTCGATTCCCATGTCGTTTCAGGTGAAATTGATGCATGAAGCAGGCTATGAGCTGGGCAACCTTGATGCTACGCTGATCTTGCAAAAACCAAAACTTAGCCCATTGAAGGAGACAATCCGATTGAATTTATGTGACCTACTTGGGGCAGATCCATCTGTGGTCAATCTCAAGGCCAAGACGCACGAGAAAGTTGACAGTCTAGGGGAAAACAGGAGCATAGCTGCTCATACTGTAGTTCTCCTGATGCGGAAGTAGGGGGGAAAAAACAAATAGAAGCTAATTGTATCGTGCTACGGGAAAAAGGTTGTTACGTTATACTTTTCATTGTTAAGTGATCTATCCGGTATGGAAATCTTCACATGGTGCAAACAATAAAGCTGATTGCAATGAGAAATGTTTCTGCATTTTATTTATGTTCTCAGTTTGTTTCATGGATTCCCCCTTCTACAGTGTATCATGATGTTGAGTTGTCGTTCACTGATATTTAGCAATGAGTTTCATATTGATAAACAGTGGGCTGGCTGTCTTAGTGTGAACATCCAGTGAACTTCATTTACACCAATAAAACTGCTTTCCTCGAACCAGGCTTAAGAGAATGAATCCATAATTATCGGTCGCTTACAGATACATAAAACTATGGGTGAAAATCATATATAAATTTAAACAAACTCTTAAGTATTACTCGAGAAGGCACAAAATGCACAGGATGTACAATACAATTTGAGGGCAAACAAAAAAATGCATACAAACTATTTGTGGTAATGGCTGATCAAACACTGCGTGCAGTGCAGGTAAGCTTAATAGCTAACATCATTAAGATTTTTCCCTACATTTCTACTGGTGTACAGGTTATCTTATCATCAGTACAAAGGACAATTACCACTCAAAGTGATAGTCAGGGTCCAAATTGAGTCCAAAAAGTCGACCTGCTAAGCACACAGCATAGTTTCAACTTTCAACATGAAAAGAAGCATCAGAAGATCAAAGCAAGAATGAAGCAAGCACCAATGCAATATGCTGCAGCTTTCTCTAGTTCCATTTGTGTTCTGTTTATATCCTTCTTGTTACCTATATTCAGCATTCAAAACAATGGACCAACAGGCCTATTTCATCACTGTGACCTGACCAAAACACATCAGCAGCTAAATCTATTAAACATCTCATGCCTCAACTAAACTGCACTAATTGGACTAAGTTTATGAACATCAGCAGCTAGATCTGCCATGTGTCTGTTCATGATGTGCCATACTGAATATATTTTTTCAGCATCATGATGCCTTGTATCTGCTGACATGAACTTAAAACCCTCAACCCCTCCAACATCTACAAAACTCCACCCAGTCTCTTTTCTCAAGCCAACTCTCCTCATTTCAGTCCTAATCTTTGCAGCATCTCTCCATCTCCCAGCCGAGGCATAGGTGTTTGATAAGGATACTCTCCATATGTCACTCTCTGGTTCCAAGGTGGATAATTCTTTAGCAGCTTTTTCTGCAAGGTCAACATTACCATGAAGCTGGCAAGCAGCCAAAAGAGGTCCCCAGATGGATGAATCGGGATGGACAGGCATGTCCCTGATGAAATCTTCAGCCTCTGCAAACCTCCCAGATCTTCCAAGCAGATCAACGACACAGGCATAGTGATCCATGCTAGGTTCAATGCTGTGGTCTCTTCCCATGCTTTCAAAGCACCTGTAACCTTCTTGAATCAAACCAGAGTGACTGCAAGCTGATATCACACTCACAAATGTGATAGCATTTGGCACAGGTGTTCCAGCATCCTTCAACTGGTGGAAAACCCTTAGAGCTGAATGACCATCGCCATGCATGCCATAAGCATTGATCATTGAATTCCAAGAAACAAGGTCCTTCATATCCATCCGCTCAAAGATCATCTCAGCAAAATCAATTCTTCCTAACTTAGCATACATGCTTATGAGAGCATTGCATATTGAAACATCATACGCGAAATTGGATTTCCTGATGTATCCGTGGATCATCTGCCCTTGATAAAGTAATCCTGCATTGGAGCAAGCCTGCAGTATGCTCAAGACCGTGACAAAGTCAGGCGCAAGCTCACCAGCAACAGCATAAAGAACACTGAAAAGTTCCATGGCTTCATTCACACGGTCACTCTTGGCAAGGCATGAGATGATGGTGTTCCATGAAACAATATCCTTAACCTTCATACTTTCAAACACCAACTGTGCAGCATCAATTTGCTCAAATCTAGCATACATGCCCATAAGGGAGTTCTCAACGCTGATGCTTGGGAAAGCACCCATTTTAATCATGTGCGCATGGACCCCCACCCCGTTTTTCACGGACCCTGAAATGGTACAACCATATAGAACTGCTGCAAGAACATCCTCGTTAGAGCACACATTCCAGCTCTTCAGGTAGAAGCCCTTGAAAAGCCAGATAGCCTCTTCAACAAATCCATTCTTTGCATACATTATGATGAGAGAATTCACCACTGAGACATCATGCTCGAGCTCCAACACAACAACAAGAGCGTGCACTGGACCGAACAATTCTGAGGCGCCCATCAAAGAGCACGCCTGAATGACGCTCAGCATCGTGACATTGTTGGGGAGGACGCCATCTTCCAGCATCATGACGAACACCTCGAGGGCCTCTTCGAGCATACCATTGAGCACGCACCCTGATATGATGGCCGTCCAAGAAACAACATCCCTGCAGGGCAATCCAAGGACCAGCCTCCGTGCGCTCACCACATCCCCAACCTTGGCGTACATGTTGACCAATGAACCGATCACGAACGGGTCACCGCAGAACCCACCTGCCACGAGGTAGCCGTGCACCATCATCCCCAGCCGCTCGTCCCTGGCCAGCCCGCAGGCCTGCAGGACCGCGGCCGCCGTGAACTCGTTGGGGCGGACGGCGTCGTCGGAGCAACCCCGGTCCAGCATGTCGAGGAAGGCGCGGAGGGCGTCCAGGGGCGCGCCGAGGCGACAGTGCGCGGAGATGAGGGAGGCGTAGGTGGCCGCGTCGCGGCGGGGCGTTTCGTCGAGCAGGCGGAGCGCGCGGGAGAGGAGGCCGCATTGGAGGTAGGCGTGCAGGAGGGAGTTCGTCGCGGCGAGGGGTGCGTGCGGGGAACGGAGCGCGCCGGACTTGAGGAGGGCGGCGTGGAGCGCCGATGTGAGCGCGGCGTCGCGGAGGAGGGCGACGGAGGCGGGAGGGGCTGTGACGGTGCCGTGGGGAGGCGGCGAGGGGGTGCAGAGTGAGAGCATCGGCATCGCAACTCGTTTTGGAGGCTGGGCCAGCAACTACCCGCATGTCTGCATTAGGTGCCACGGTGCGTGCTCTCTACAGAATCCAGATGAAAGAGTTACTGTTCAGACTTTAGAGGCGTCTCTCACTCTCTCTGCCCGAAACGTGCATGTACCGTAGGTTTTAGTGGCAAGTAGCGTGAACAGAGCATCTAATTGCACAAATAATTCAGAAAGATGCATCAGTTTTGGATAGCTCATTTCCTCATATTTCACAATAACCGATAGACTGCTACACCTGTGTAGAAGGCCAATACACAAAGTCGAATGACGAGCAGCAGCACCTCGTATGCGCACCCCGTTACCCTGTATGCATGTAGCATATTCATGCTTGGATGCTTACAGAGCTTTGACAACACTCTCATGTACCGAAAGCCCTCAACATTCAACCACTGAATCAGTGCCACTTGTGCACGGCAGGGAAATACATATGTAAACCTCGTACAAGATCAAGGCTTTTGGCCCTTCAGGAACTGCAGCTCTGCCGGTAGATTAGTCTTCTTTTTTGCTCTCTGAATCTTCAAGAGCTTGGAGCCTTTCGACGAGAGGTGGGTGGGAGTAGTGATATGCCGAATACCAAGGATCGGTGTTCATCGCAGACAAGTTCTCCTCCTGAAATTTTTTTAACATGCTTTAGAGTGCTGAATGCAAATCTTTTGGCTGTATAACAGAATGTGGGATAAACAACACAATCTTTGCTACTGAGGCACAAGGTAAAAAGGGACGCCAATGGAAAATAGGAGTGACTCGATTATAGCAAGAGGGAAAGCATGATACATATATGATCACATCTTGCAGTTCAGATATTCTTTAGAAAAATAAACAGTAATGCCACTGTTAACTACAAGAAACACAGAATAAATTAAATGGCATTACCTGTAGTTTAACAAGAGCCGCTCGGAGCTGAGGAGCATATCCAAGGTTCTTGGCAAAGGCGTCAGCCTAGAAATTGAGTTAAAGTGAGTGCAAACAAATCTTTAAAGCTGTCAATAGCAGGAAACTTGGAGGCAGATAGAAGAATGACCTGGAATTCAAATGCTCTGCTCACAAGGTTCAGGCAGAAGCTCAGAAGATGTTGGATGGGTATTATGGTGTGCTGCAATCAAAGCAACACATGCATTAATTGAGCAATAAGGATTATGATGTCAAAAATTCATAGAACAACACATCTAAATTTTCAAGGCAAGTAGAATAAAAAAGTATCACATATAATTAGAATTCATCTCAAACAGATTTGTCTTGTTAGAAAGTATTTAGTACTTGGTACCAAAAATCTTGAGAAAGAACGAAACAGAATGATGATGCCCATTACAAATATACTAAGACATACCTGGAAAATGATCAATCCAATTATTATTGGCTGGTCCTCAAAGCCAAAACTTTCAAATAGATCTTTAGAGTTCCTCACTAGAGTATATCCTCCAAATTGAAGAAACATAAGCAGCTGCACAAGAAGCAATAATGAAATGAAAACGGAAAAATTCAACAGCAAGAAAAGGCTAAGGAACAGTCTTTCTCCTTTTTCTTCCAGCAATTCTAAGGAGGGAGTAATCTAGCAGCCACCCATCACAACACGTCCACTGTAACCATTGGTCCATTGGCATCTTGTGGGGGCTTCACTAGAACTATCAATTTTCATTGGACAGCCATAGGTACATATTTAAATAGTAATAGAAGATATCAATGACCAGTTGTATCTGCGGATACAACTTATATTATCACTACCCCCCAACCTTAGTGTCATCATTACCTTCCAGCATACCCTGCACTGGATGATACATGATCCTAAACAGGTCCTTTCAACAAAAGCAACGCCACATGTTTTCTTTGGGTGCAAATTAGCATGTTAAAGAAAACATCACTGGATAATTATACCCCTTTTCTCCAACAAATACTCAAATGCTAGTGCAAGACACGACTGGATAAACGGCATGCAAAGGTCACAGTTAGTTATTTGAATGAGAGAATACCTGGACAGCTACAAAGGAATAGACAGTATGATTGAGTTTCCAGTGCCCAAGTTCATGTGCAATAACAGAAACTATCTCATCCTCATTGCTACACTGAAATCAACAACGAAAAACAGGTCAATTCTGTCATGCATGCCAATGTTTTATGAAACAAAATAATTTAAAAGAGGTTAGAAAATTGTTTGAAGGATCCACCTGCTGAATCAATGTGTCATAGAGTACTATGCGTTTATTCTTGAGAAACCCATACATGTAGGCCTGAAAGAGAATCAATAGTTCAAATTGCTTAGGTTTATTATGCAGTAATGAAACTGGACTCAGAACATAAAGTAACTAACATACATTACTGTGGCTTGATCTGGTAGACCCATCTACCACGAAAAGCTTTTTCAAAGGAAACTTGAGGGAAGCTGCCAGCTTCTCTATTTTCTCCCTGAGGATTCCTTCAGGAAGCTGTTGACATCAGTGCAACCACAAAATTCAATCGTCATGCTAATTTAGTACAAAACAAGAAATAGCAGATGAAGCACATTTGAGCTATCACTAGAACAAGATACTCACAGGAGTGAACTTGTTGAACAGAGGAGCTATCACAATTGGGTATATTGTCATCATCAGAAGAGCTAATACGAACATAAAACCCCAGAGATAAATAGCCAGGTAAGGTCCTCCAATCTGAAAAAAATACAGAAAAAAAAAATGAAAGAATCAGCTGGTGCACTTAGATGACACTACCATAAGTCCACATGGGACTTTGATTCTGTGGACCTTGGAAAAACCAACTAATAAAACAGACCGAAGGGGGGAAAATGTGCTGTACACATAATTGTTAATAACTAGTAATTTTTAAACAATAAAACAAAGAGGAGTTACCTGTACAATGTAAATGATAGCAGCAACGATTGGTGGCCCCAATATCATGGATAGTAAAATTCCTTTGATCATATCCCTAATGAAGAGCCATATAGTTTGCTACAAGGTATGAAGCAAGAGAAACCTCAGTATAAAAATATCAGGAAAATGAAGATAAGAAATTCATAAGCCATATACTTATCAAACACTGCAAGTTGCCAAATTCAAACATATATTCCTACCTAGTTAGTAATAAATAAAAGGTAAAAATAGAAAATGTGAACGCACCTTGTTAAAACCATGCCGAGCCTCTATAACAAAAGTTGAATAAAGAGAGAACGGCAAGTCTGTAATCTGCATTTCATGAAGTATGCATTATTGTTTCACATAGTGGATTTGACAATCATTTGTGCTCTAAATGAGAAGCTATTTTTCTACAAGACAACAAGATGGCACAATTTTAGTAGGGCTGATTGTGGGCACAGCAATGATTAGATTCACAATTAAGGTCATGGTTAGTCACTGAAGCAATGAACAGGAAACGATGATTATGCAATCCAAAAGAACTCAAAGTATTGATCCATACAAATTTGAAATAGATTAAAATGCACCTTGCAACTGCTTTTTAAACAAAATCTAAGCATTTGTTGAAATGTTAAATAGACATGGTGTAGTAATATGGTAGCAGATACATCATCACATCTTTTCATTTTGCTTTGAACAGAAATTTCATAATCATGAAAATAAATTGGCCAAACAGAGAGCAAGTAGTGGGAGAGTCAAACATTTTCGGACGCAAAGCACAGCAGGGCATAGATCAAAGTTTGTACAGATATCACAATTCACAATGCTCCATTCTCAGTCCTCACTCATAAGTCAGATGATCTGGCACTAATGTTATAACACAATAACACTATCGGTTCAACAAACGAAGTAAATGCCGTACATATTCCAGTTTAAGTGCCAAAGGCTACAGAAACTAATCAGATATATTATGGGTATAGATGATAAATGAATTTAACATACATTATGGTTTAGGGATAAGAAATATTATTAGTACCTGTGACCAAACCATGGCACCAGCTAAGAATGCAAGGGTGTGTATTATCTCATTCTCAGCATTCAGCCCAACATTGGTAACTAACTCTCCAGATTTCTGCAGAAAGATCTATCTAGTCACAAACCATAACACTTGCATAGGGAGATTGATGGAGGCAAGGCATTTGTTTTACCTTCCAAAACCAGGGAAGAACTCTATAGTACAGTATTGTGGTATCCATTAAAATAGTCACAGCCTCATGAACAAAATGGAAGTAGCTGTAAGATAAAGCAAAAAAAAAAAAAAAAAGGCTTTAACATCAATAATCTAGTGGATTTGGGAGTCAGAAATTATTTTAAAATGAAGGTTGCAAAAAGAGACAACAGTAATGTATAAACCTTTTGTCAAGGCTATAAGCTCTCGAGCGTTCAAACTTTTCATCACTAATTACTCCCAGCAGGGGTTTTGGCAAAGTTGGGAGCTTGAGAGCTCTATGCTGACGGATGTCAAGATATGTCTCAAATATGTACATGAATATCATAAAGCCTGCAAAACATATACATGTTTAGAAAAGCATCAGTCACAACTCACACCAAGTAAACAACAACAACAATAATATACCAAGTAAATAACGATGAAATTAGACATATCATGTAATAAATGGATAAGAAAATTGTTTACTTTGCTCGTAATAATTTCCGATAGACCCTGAACTAACACAGCCCCATATGAAAGATAAAAAAAAGTTGATAATACATTTTTTTAAAAAGAATGATTACCAAATTCTATTGCTAGGAACAAGTTTACACTATTTAGAAATCACCAAATCTGCAAAACATTGCATGTTTATTGATAGAGAAGAATAGAGCTTTGCATCTCACAAGCACAAGTTCTCAAAGTGAGCTGATTGAGATAGCATGTCACAGGCGTCCCCTCCCTCGCTCCACTAATTAAAAATCATGGGGGCTTCTCCAATCACTTGATAACTACATTCAATCTCTCAAGATTAGAATCCTGTGTGCATCAATTTTTTTAGAGTTGCAGGGCAAACAAGCTTATCGCAGTCGATCGTCACTCTCCCAAAGCTTATCGCACTCGTCAGGCCCACACCACATTACGCTCACTAGATTTCACCAGGGCAACCAGTTTACACACCAGTCATCCGCGGCGCCCAATCGGTTCCGCGGCATGGTCAAATCCAACCGCGCCACTCCCCCCACCACGCGACTCCCAATCCCAAACCCTAGGGTTTAAACAGGGATCCCGCGTGAACCAAAACAACCAGCGAGCGACTGCTACACCATAGCGAACGGTAGGGAGGCGGGGACTTACAGAGCACGGCCTCCAGGTAGGGCAGCGCCATTGGAGCCGAGCCGAGGGAGGCGGCGGCCGCGGTGGGCGCTCCGGAAGCCGAGGGGCGGAGCTCAGGGCTGAGGCGAGAGATCGGGGGGCTGGAAGGCGGAGGAGGGAATATTATGAAGCGGGGAAGCGTGACGCGGCGCACGCGCGGGGTGCTTTGCTCGATTCCGGTGCTCGGAGCTGCGACTGCTGCGGAGGGAAGGAAGGAACGACGAAGTTATAAACTGGCGTCCGGTGGACGGTGGTCACGCCGGAACGCCTGAAGACCGGGGCTTGAGGCTTGGTAGTGAAGCCAAACCCGTGCCGCGGCCCGCGGCCTGGCTCTGCGCGCTGGAGCTTCCACTGCACGGAGCGTCCGCAGCACGATTCCTCTCTTTCCTGAATCCTGATGGCGCGGGGCCGTATGGGGCCGTGGAATAAAGTTGGGTCAGCGTGACCATTGCCCGTGGTTGCGAACTAGCCCACAATAAACATGTGGCATACATGGGCCGTCTTGGGCCGACACCCCCAAATTGTCTCACCTTGCTCCAAAAGTCGCTAGCTGGACCGATGTGTAGAAAGGACTGATGAAGTGAAGCTATGGCAGCAAATGCAGCATGGCTGATGCTTATGCGTGCCGTGTAGCTGGACTTGGCTGGCAATAACCGTCACACGCAAAGCCTAACGCTGCAGTACCTGAAAAGGCGATAGCGGTTTAGCGGATCCGTTCAGATCCGTTCGTTCTACACGGTTCGCTTGTTCTATTCTCGGTTATTTTAATTTTATTTCCTCACCGTAATACTTTTTTTGTGAGTCGCCGTAATACTATTGAATAGCCGAAATCAGGCAGGCAAACCTTCTTTTCTAATTTCTACAAAAACCAGTTGGTGAGAATGCATGACCAGGTCAGCCACTGCCCACTGAACCAAGTACCTGTTGTCAAGCGGTAAAAAGGCCTTGTTTAGATGCAAAAAAATTTTGCCTACAGTGCCAAGATTTTCCGTCACATCGAATGTTCGGACGCATGCATGAAGCAGTAAATGTAGATAATATAAATAAATAATTACACAGATTGATTGTAAATCACGAGACGAATCTTTTGAGCCTAGTTAGTCCATGATTAGACAATATTTATCAAATACAAACAAAAATGCTACAGTAGCAAAATTCAAAGAAATTTTGCATCTAAACAGGGCCAAAGATGCAACCCTGTAAACTCTCTGTGTTTACCTCGTAATAACCTTCGTTCCATGA
>JAKNSH010320712.1:0-10229 GCA_027790015.1 Cymbopogon flexuosus
GTGAGGGGGAAAGGGGAATTGAGAGGGATATTGTGATTTAGCTATGAGCTCGTGAGTTCTTTGTCAACCTAGCGTGCTTCACGTTTTTTTTACCCTAGGTCCTTTTGCCCCTAGATGACTAGGGGTTGCTCGAAGCTCCCAACTTACATGTTACATCATTTGATCTATTGAGAAGCTCAAGTTGAACTGCATTTTCATAGGAGAGAGGAGTTAAAAGATACTCTTGACATTTATGGTCACCTCAACATTGAGGATGTTGGCATTTTTTGCCAAGTTAGCATGGGATTTTTTTGTTAAAGAGGGTACAAAAGTTACAAAATTTACAAATAAATGTACAAGGTTACAGGGCCATAAGGCCCACAAGAAGAAATAATACAAAGACTAGCTATAATTATCTCTCCACAAATTAAGGGGTATTTGTTTTGATTGCTTGGCTTTGGCGCTCACCAATCCAAGTTCCTCTTTGAAACATTTCCAGACATTTAGGTTGATCAGCCCATTATTGCATATCACTAATTTTGTGTTGTCAATATATATCACATATGACTAATTTCGTGTTGTCAATATAACCCAACATGTAGTGTTATGAAGATTTCTCTTGATATGGGCTTCCAAAAGTTAGTCTGGCTTCTTCCCGTCAAGGTTGTTTTGTTTTTTTGTTGTCTAGTAACCGAACAATATATATGGAAAACTCCGAAGTGGACAAAACCAGGAACCGAAGCCAAGCCAAGCCAAACACAAACAACGTTTAGTTTTTAATTTATGATTAAAAATTACCTAGACCTAGAGTTGTTTCTTTCAGACTGACCATGTGGTGGAGTCAAAATGGAAAGTGAATTAATGGTATCCCACGCGGAGAATGCCGCACGAATGATTTCTAGCTCTCGATCATTAATGGGGTTTGCCATCATGTAGGATATGAATTGCTAAAGATATTGATAGATTCGACGAGAAAATAACGTATAATGAAGTCAAACCCCCCAATGAATACATGCACCGTGTTAACTTTTTCTTAACACACACATAGTGTGTTACCAACATCGTGCACTAGCTTGATACACCTGCAAAACCATGTGGCCGAGCGTGTTTGACTTCATTACATGTTACTTTCTTGTCGAATCTATTAATATATTTAGCAGTTCAAACATCCCGAATGATCGCAAACCCTATTTAATGAGCGACTACTAGAAATCACTCGTGTGGCATTCTCGGCATGGTATCTATATGAAATATTAATTCACTTCCCACTTTGTCACTCTCTCTCCGATTGTCCAACAAGCCCAGAAGAAAAACTAGGTCTAGATAGTTTTTAATTAGAAATCAAATACCAAATTGACCAGATCTGAAGTATCAAACTTTTTATTCTATGTTTGGCTTGGCTTCAATTTCTAGTTTTGTCATTTTGTCTAGTGTTTGGCGTTTTGCTTGGTTACTTAGACCATAAAAACCGAACAACAGTATTAAAAAAACCGAACAACCAATAAAAAAGGCATTCCTCTCCCGGAGTTTGTACCAACTTAAGTGCTTACAATTTGGCTGAGCAATGAGTTAATGAAACTAAGGCCATAGAGCCTTTGGAGGAATAAAAAAAACTAGCTTATCAGCCGCATAAATCATTTGTCAAACGTACTGTGGCTCTAAGTGATGAAGTTAGGCTAAGGCCGTGTTTAGATCCCGGAATAGGGGGTTGAAAAGCACTGTTTTAGAATTCCTGTATCATTTCGTTTGTATTTGGTAAAAATTGTCCAAACTTTGACTAACTAGGCTTAAAATGTTCGTCTCGTAAAGTACAACAAAACTGTGTAATTAGTTTTTGATTTCATCTACATTTAATACTCCATGCATATGCCGGTATTTCGATATGACAGGGAATCTTCTTTTTACATAGTAGAATTTAGGTGAGGAATTAGGAAACTAAACAAGGCCTAACCAAACATGACCTCAAAATCTCTAGTGGAAAAAAAACCTTTTCCAAACATATAAGGAACCGGTCAACTGGAGACTATAAACATGGGCCAGGCCTAAACGTGCGGCCGCGGTGGAGCTGGGCTTGTTGCAGACACGTGGCAGTGCTCCACCAGCCACCCTCAATCAACGGCGGCGGCCGTCCCGCGGGAAGCCAAAATCACGGACCGAAAATTTCTTGAAACCGCCGGCCGCGGGAAACATTTCGCGCGGCGCCTCCGCCTTCCCCTCGCGCGCGCGCGCCGCCTCCCTTTACAAATAGGGTCCTCCCTCCCGGTTCGGCCCCTCTCCTCTCCTCCAAATCTCCAATCTTCTCCGGTTCCCACTCCGCGCCCCAAATCCAGATCCACCGCCCACCACCCGCCACCCCGCCGCCGACGCGGACGCCGCCGCTCCGGCAGCACTCGTCGCGCCATCCTCTGGTGCTTGGACTCCGCGAATCTGCAGGTGCGGCTCTGAACTTGTGCAGAAATGGGCTCTCTTGCAGTTTATTTCTTTTTTCCATCTCGCTTGAAAGCCACCGGTCGCAGTTCCTGTGCCGTGCAAAATCCTAGTACCCAGTGTATTTGTAAAATCATAGTGCAAATTCCTGAATGCCTCCGTCTTTTTCGTTATCTTGATACAGGTTCAGTAGAGTAGGCCAGTGTCTGTGCACGGATTGGATAGAGGAATGCCCTGATTTTTACTTAGAGTAGCAGTTGCAAGATCCAAACCCTCCCGCGATGGAAACCGGCGGCATGGTTCTCGGCGTTGCTCGCCCCGAAGAGGCCCCTGACAGCAACGGCGTGGTGCCGCGGGACGATACGGGTCCATCGCAGATGCAGGTCGATGGTCCCGTTGTTCTCAACCAGTCCGCTGAGCTCGGGTCGGGTGATTCGATGGCCGTCGATGACGCCCCGGTTCAGGCACCATCAGGCCTGCCGGCGGCGGCAACACAGCAGTCTCCTGCCACGCTGGCGGACACCATCATGGAGGTGCAGAAGCAGCTGAAGCGCAAGAGGGCTTCCAATAGCCCAGTGATTGCTGCCGCGGATAAGGACGCCCTTGTTGCCAGGTGCCGGGAGGAGCTCGAGGGTCTCTTCCAGTATTACAAAGAGGTTTCTGACCGCAAGATGCAGCTTGACGGTGGGAACCTGTCTGTCAACGGGATGGTTGGATGCTTGCTTGAGGAGAGCAGTCTTGGGCTGACCAAGTTGGTGGACGAGATATATGAAAAGTTGAAGGGATTGGAGGGTGTGTCTGTGGCTTCAGTCCGTAGCTCTGTGCTGCTCGCTGGGCAGAGGATGACGTATGGGAAATCTCCCCCAGACGCTGATGTGTTAGAGGATGAATCAGAGTCATCTCTTTGGTGCTGGGAGGTAAGTGGGTGTTAATTCACAAATTATGTTCTTTTGATTATACTGTTTTGCATTTTTATTAAAAAAAACTGAAGCTTTTAAATGCATATGCAGATAAGAGATCTGAGATTGTTACCTGTGAAAGCTCGCAGCATTCTGAGTACACGGAGATCTGTCAGAAAGAAAATTCATGAGAGAATCACTGCCATCTATTGTAAGGACAACCTTGTTCTTGCTCACATTTTTATTTTTGCTGCCTGTAGTGATTTATTAGCACATTCCACTTTCCTGTGGAAAATATAATGAGAGTTTGTCCAATTCTTTCAATACTTTCCCTTCCCAACAGGAAGAAATTTGGTATGCTTTGCTGTTTTTTTAATGAATTGGTATGCTTTGCTGTTAGTTACTTTCAAACTAGCTTGATGAATGATGATAAGTCAACTGCATCTATGCTTGTATTCTGGGCATAACGTGATTGCAAAAAGAAATCTATGCATGTATTCATAGGACCTGCAACATTTATTCTCTATTTCTTATTTACTGGCTCACTCACTGATCAAATATATCACTGGCAGCAACTTTGTTGGTTCTTGAAAACCCAGGAGCTTATGTCCAAGTAAATGATCTAAAAAAAGCATCACTAAAATTAAACAAATCACTGAGCCTGGAAGGGATCAGATCAATGGTGGAAAGAGCGACGCAAAAGAACACAGAACGGTGTGTATCCTCTTGCATGTTGCTGATGCATTTGTATGGATTCACATGCACATTTTCTTTTCTCCCTGAGGTTCTTAAAATCCTAATGTATATTCAATGAAGGGGTGTGAAAGATGCTGGATCAGCAGTTAAGGAATTGATGCAAGAGACAGAGAAAAATGACCAAAATGTTAGAAGACATGAGGATACTAGTGTTTCTGAGCTGCAGAATGGAAACTTGCCTGCTAATGTAAGTACTTGAATCATGAATTGCACTGTGCTTGAACCATTGTAATAACATTTCATTCCAACTGTCAATGTTTGGTTTGAATGTCAATGTGGACAATACTAAATCATTTTCTTGCATTAGTAGTACTTTAATTTCCTTTACCTAGACAATTCCTTAAATCCAGATATTGTTTGCCTAACCTTTGGGTAATCAGACATGGCAAATGATAAAGGGATGGTAGCATTTTTAATTGGTTTGGTATGATGAGATGGCTGTTTTTCATGTTTATCTTTGAAATTTGCTTATTCAGTGCATATAGTGCTTTGTTCTTTTCCCACCTTTTTTCTTAAGAGCATGTCATAACATTACAGCAATAGTGAATCGTTGAAATCACACAATGGCTTTTCCCACAATCTAGTAATATTGTATTGTTGAATTCCAGGAAAAAGAGATTCAGAAAGCACAGAAACAAGTGGAGAAGGAAATAAAGCGCCACGAGAAAGAAGAAGCTCAGATGAGAAAACTGCAAAAGAAACAGCAAGAAGAGGCCCTAAGAGAACAGAAGAGGCGTGAAAAGGAGGAGGCTGAAGCTAAGAAACAACAAAAGAAGCAGGAAGAGGAAGCACTGAAAGAACAGAAGCGACGTGAAAAGGAAGAAGCTGAAATGAAGAAACAACAGAAAAAACAGCAGGAGGAAGCTGAGAAAGAACAGAAGCGCCTTGAGAAGGAAGCTGCACAACTCAAGAAGCAACTAGCCATCCAAAAGCAAGCTTCTATGATGGAACGTTTTTTCAAAAGTAAGAAAGACAGTGGAAAACTTCAAAAACCTGCAGAGAACAACTCAGCTGATGATATATGCAATAACAAAGAGACAATACCAGCAACCACATCAAAAATTGATTCTTCATTGTCTCAACAAGAGAGCTGGGTTTTAGAGGATCTTCGGAGGTTAGCAACACTTCCTGAACTCTATCGTTCTTTCACTTTTACACTTAATGTGAAGTGATTTAATGAACCTTGGTTACATACAGGTTGCAGGTCGCTGGTTGGAAGAAGCTATCTAACTTCAATAGGTCCTCCAGATGGGGTATAAGATGCAAGCCCAAGATGGAGGCATTTAAAGAGCTGAAGCTTCAGAAATCCTCAGATGACATGGTTGATGAAATACTATCCACTCCAAATGAAGATGGCAGCCACAATTCAAGTCAGGAGAATGAACATGATAAGCTTGAAAGTGACATTGACATGCTACAGGCTAGTGAGGTGCAATGTCATGGCACCAGTAAGCCTAAACCTCTGCAAACTAGATTAATTAGAAAGAAGCTTCTGCAATTTGACAAAAGTAACAGGCCAGCATATTATGGATCCTGGAGGAAGAAAAGGTTGGCATTTCAATATTCATGCTGCCTATAATTTATCACCGCTTTACATTTTAGTGCTGTATCATGATTTATTCTACAATTATCTGCAGTGCTGTTATTGGTCCAAGGTGTCCACTTAAGATGGATCCTGATCTTGACTACGAGGTTGATAGTGATGATGAATGGGAAGAGGTACTTGCCAATATTCTAGCATCTCTCCACCCTCTTTTGGTAAGAAATTCATATTTTGTTTTCTGCACAGGAGGATCCTGGTGAGAGCCTTTCTGACTGTGAGAAGGATAATGATGAATCTATGGAAGAAGATTCCAAAATTACAGATGAAGAGGATGAAGATAGCTTTGTTGTGCCTGATGGCTATCTCTCAGACAATGAGGTATATATCAAATAAGTGATGTCTCTTTCTAATTTGAGTACCTCATTTGTATTGGTGTAATGCAACTTTCCATGCTACTTTCAATTAGTAAAGCCACATACCAGTTTTATTGACAAAAATGTGAACCAAATATTGGTTAATCTGCTATGTGTTAGGTATCAAACCAGCAAAACTCCAATTCTTTTATCTCAAACCCTAGAGAGGTACATGCTATATTTTGTAAAGGTTTATCTACTAATCTCTTATGTCTGAGAACTGTATTCTGTGGTAAGTGTTTGTGCTTTCAAGAAAATAAAATAGTGTGATAAAACAAGTGTACATAAGTGCAGTAGAAATTAGGAGGATACACGTTATGTATGTATCCATCCAGGTGATTTTCTTGAGTAATAATTACTTTCATATCTCTTCTACCCATAGATGTTAAACCTGTGATTCTGTCATCTAATTTATGGCTTCACAATCTTAGTTGATTGTGTTGATTCTATGACTCTATTAAGTAGAATCTAGGAATATATATTAAGATTTTAGTAGTATCCTAAGATTTGTGACCCTACCATTAAAGTTCCAACTGATTATTGAGTGTTATTTTAGTAATCTTGGTTCTACTGTATGTGATGCCGGGTGCTATTGTTCCTCAATTAAATGTGCAATATTCTTTGTTTCATTGTTGGAGTTTACTTCCTGCAGGGGATACAAATCGAAAGCCTATTGGATGATAAAGATGAGGAAGCCAGTAGCTCACCAACTGGTCAGTGTACAGAAGTTGAGGAGTTTAGATCTCTACTACGCCAACAAAGAGTCCTGAACACTTTGACCGAGCAAGCTCTCCGGAAGAGCCAACCTCTTATTATATGCAACCTAAATCATGAAAAAGCTGAATTACTGACTGCCGAAGACCTCAAGGGAACGGCAAAGATTGAGCAGCTATGCTTGCAAGTTCTTTCAATGCGCATCTGTCCAGGAGGTGCAGTTGTTGATGTGCCTCTAACTGACAGCTCGTCTGCAACTGTTGAGGAAATTAACCAGCCCAATCTGAAGAATGGCTCTCCTGGGGCTGCATCTGCTATACCAGAAACAGACCTGCCAGAAATTGTAAGCACTGAATGAATATTAGCAATCGATATCTATTTTTTTGAAGATAGCATGCAGCTGTAGTTCTCATTTTGCTTTAACCCCAATTTAGGTCCAGGTGATAAGATCATGTCGAGAGGGTATCCACAAGGTGGTGGAATTACTTCAGCTGAAATTCCCAAATGTTCCAAAGACTCAACTGAATCGTAAAGTGAGGGAGATATCTGACTTCATTGACAATCATTGGAAGGTGAAGATGCTCTCACATTTAAAAAAAACCTGTGCCTGATTATTTATATTTTCTGCGTTAGTAGCATGATTTTGTTTAGTACACCTCCAAGGGCAAAATTGATTCAACATGTTGTACTAAAATTGCCTTTGTTTCTCTGCAGGTAAAGAAAGAGATTCTTGACAAGCTAGGATTGGATTCATCACCAGGTGCTTGTAATTTGCTTTTGTTTCAGAAGTAGGATCCCTGGATATTTGTAAATCTTACCAATCATATTGCATGTTTTTCAGTGAAATCCAAGAAGAATAAAAGCATAGCCACGTACTTCTCGAAGAGATGTTTACCTCCAGAAGAGGCTGTCAATGCTCTGGCTGCTTCTCCTGAGTTGCGGTTGAAACCTAAAACCATTCAAAATGGCAAAGGTGGCACCGAAACTCCTCAGATCAATCTGTTCCCCTCAGAGCAGTAGAGTTTTTAACAAGATACCCTGAAAGTTAGATCAGGGGTCAATGAAGCTATGAACCGAGATGAGCAGAAAGCTCAGCGGTTCATGTACAAAGGCTACGGAAGTGCAACTCAGTTTTGCATCATCACCACCAATGGAAGATGACCTTAGTGCAACATGGTTCTTTTGACAACATGGAGATCTGGATTATGTTTCCAGTGTTGGACATGTTGTAATTTTAGGCAGAAAGTAGGTTTTTATTCATGAAGGATATTCAGGTTCAATTGTTTGGCCTTGATGTGGTTAACATGTATCTGTCCCATTGTTAACGCTTGTTCTGAAATTGCCCATCTGCAACTTGTGCTGTGAACGCTGATTCTGACAAATAAGCAATGTGTCTTGTGACTACTCAATCGAAGTGCATCGTTGAAGTGACTGCGAGCAATTGCTTTTCAAAAGACAGCTTTGTGCAGATTTTTTTTTTTTTTTTTTTACAACCTGTTTGCACCAAATCTGATGAATGTACATGTAGGGGATAGTAGCAAAGGCAACAAAAGCAATATATATTTGCTTTGGCATTGAACATTTTTGGTTGAACAGGCATAGGAGTACACAGTAGTACAAAAGAATGACAGCAATAGTACTACAAACTAGAACAGATAGCAAAGAATCAACGAATCTTGTTCACATATCTCTCTGAAGGGAGCAATTTAGGACCAGCAGTGGACGGGGCATCAGACATGGTAGGACTGCCAGTTCTTAGCCTGGAGGTCGTCGTCGTCCTCGTCATCGAGGCGGAGGGAGAAGGCGAGCGCGAGCGCGGCCCACTCAAGGACGAAGATGACGGTGCCAAGCCCGCCGACCATCTTGAGGATGACGGCGCCGTCCTCGTCGCGGACGTAGGACTGGAGCTCGGCGAGGAAGTCGGAGGTGCGTGTGAATGCGAGCAGCGCGACGGCGCCCTGGAAGATGGCGGTGAGCGCGGCGCCGGCCGTGTGCGCGTTGTGCCACTGCGCGGGCGTGGCGGGCGCCGTGAAGGAGCCCGAGCAGCCCGCCGCGGAGAAGACGGCGGTGAGCGCGTGCAGGAAGAGCAGGAGCAGGCCGCACGGGGACGGCAGCAGGCGCAGCGACAGCGTCAGGAAGATGCAGCTCGAGGCCGCCCCCAGGAGGATGTAGTTGCAGAGCAGGAACGCCTTGCGCGTGTGCGACTTGCCCGCCATCGCCGCCGCCGGACTCGCTCGGAAGCTGTTGGGTTTGGATCTTGGAAGCCTGCCGAGGGATGGCTTGCGGGCGAGGGGGCGAGGATTGAGATCGAGAGAGGGAGGTTTGGGGTGGGAGTGGTGGAGTGGGAGCGGCGGAGTGGTGGGTACTTATGGAGCCCGAGCGGGCGGCCGGGGTGGCGCGGAGTATTTGGCCGTTGGAGGCGCGGCGGCGGCGGCGAGGAGGGAGGCCGTGAGGGAGGGGCAACGGCTAGTCTGGTGGGTGGGGTCCGGAGGGAGGGGAGCGTGGGGGCCCACTGGCATGAGAAGAGAAGAGAGACGTTGCTGCCCCACTGGATTAGTTGACTGCGTCTGGCTATGCGAGCAGCGAGCCGTTGGGTAACTGAAAGTGGCGAAATGCAAGCCAAGTCCAACTGAAAGATGGTCAGGGTATTTTCCACGTGATACGGGATTAAATTCTGTGAGCATTTCTTATCAAAAAAAAAATTCTGTGAGCATTTAACTGAGCAGCATTTCTGCAGGTACTATGGAGTTTTAAACAGTCGTACTCCAGGATTTAATTTCCGTACCAGCAAATGTTGTAGCTAAACCTGACAGCCAAGTAGTTGAACTGGACTTGGACCACGGACCATTTTTACTGAACTCACCCTCACCCAGATGGGAAAGATCGTAGACAGCTAAGACGGGCTCCGGAATTAACATTGACAGTTTGACACCTCTTACACTATAGTCTACACACACACCCAACCCAAGTTGGTGGCAACTTACACAATTAATTTACAGCTGCTTTACAGCGACTCAAAACCAACTCCTTAGGGCAGTCCCAATAGAGTATTAACGGTGGTTTCTATGTCAATTAAATGACTTGCCACCTCAGCAAAACGATGACACGGCAGCTTAATTAATGAAGAAAGGGATGATAATTTGAAGAAACCATTTCTTCGTAGAGAAACCACCTCTACTCTTGAACCGAGGCAGAAGAAACGACCATTTTCACCGTTGGGAAGAAACCGGTGATTTCTTCGTAGATGCTTGCCCACGTCGTGTGCTCAGCTGCTCGTAGGAGCCGCCGCGTTTGTCCACCGGTGCTGTCGCGCTCATCCGCTGATGCCGTGCCCTCGCCTGCCGAGCAGCCGTGCTAGAGCTGCTCGCGTGTCCACGCTGCCGCGCTCGTCCTCGCCGTCGTGCGCGATCGCCGGAGGCGCCGCGCTCTCCCGCCGGAGAATAGCCGTGCTCGCCAAGTCCACGCTGCCGCGCTCGTCCGCGCCGTCACATGCGCTCG
>JAKNSH010321103.1:0-11216 GCA_027790015.1 Cymbopogon flexuosus
GGATTGAAACAGTTTGCTCGTTAGCTACCTCCTTTTCAAGAATGCAATGCAAGTAACTTTATGATTGATGCTGCAGGTGTGCCGGTGGAAACGCAGCAGGAGCGATAGATGAGTTGCACACTGTACCTGTGGATGAGCATATTTATCACAATGTGCCTCACGTGCAGAAAGGCCTCTGCCCTATGTTTTCACTTTAGTAATGTTGAATAGTGTTGATTGATGATTTTGCAATGAAGTGTCTTATGCAACAATTTAGTGCATAACTTTCTGATATGGAAGAAAAATGTTAGTACAATATAGGAGATTCTGTAAGGAAATTCTTTGGGTTATTTCATTACTTGTTAATTTTTTATCCTTTGTAAAAATTTGTAGTGTCAACGACAAGCTTGATACATTGGTTTGTTTCATGGTACTACTGCCCTGGGGCCTATTAAAAAGTTGTAGCAAGGGCAATCAATTCTGTTTTGTTTCTTTGAAGATGGTCAAGGGTTCAGAAGCACGATTTGGATACCGAGATCACCTCAAACACTCTGCTTCTAACTTTGAGGTACTTGGGTTGCCATATTGGTTTGTTTGCAATCTCACGAGAGGAAAGATGATGCTAATCTGAATGCAACTGCTTTTAATGCACTGATTGATGAATACTGCACGAAGAACCATTGATTATCTCTGTAGGATTGGTTAATGCAAAGCTACTAGGTGAAGCAACTGGAGGCACAGTGATTTCAGCTATTTACAATATGGTGCCCAGTGTGATGAAGAAAGACTATCTATTAAAAGAACATGTTCACAAGGTATTTTATGGTTGTTTCCTTCTATGTATTTCATGCTTTAATCAGTTCATGTTCGATAAGATGTCAAAAGTACATCCTTACATGCTACGATTTCTAAATTTAAATAGTTTCCTTTCCTTTGTAAAGCACATGATCATTTTATAAGTATGATTCCTTCTCTTGGTTGTTTGACCCTTTGAAGCTCGCCAAATTAGAAGGTATCAGTGTAAGTGGTATGCGATCCTAGAGTGGTAATGTTCTCTATAGATTTAGTACTATTCTAGGTGGATAAGAATCCTTAGTAGTATCTGTAAAGTATGAGCCTTTTAGTTTTTTTTTTGCTTATGTGGGCTCCTATTACAGGATTATGTTGGGAATTGATCTGTCTTCTGTTGCTTCTGCTTTATGGACGTTTCATATTCGGATGTTCCTATTATCCATCATCTATGAAGAAATCGCAAAAACAATAGATGTTTGACAGTGTATTTCCTTTTTATCGAACAATTGAAATATTGATAATATTGTAGCTTGAGAAATGTACTTGATTTCTTTTTAGGTTGTCTGTAACCTGGGCCACTTCATACAAAGGTATTGTATCTATCACAATGAGAAGCTTGTTATTGGACGGAACTGAAGCTGAAAAAAAATCTTGTCCTACTGGGTTCAGTTGTTCATTCTTTCAAAGTTCTTAGGTTTGAACGGATGCTTAGAGCTGTTCAATGTAAATGTATTGTTTGCTTCTGGTATTTTTATTAGTGTTTATATATAAATGTTACTTATACCTACAGGTCAACTTAACTGTGAAATTTGGACATGCAATTGGACGTCGAACCGGAATTCAAAGCATTGGCTTCCATGTTAGGTTGATCCAATTTCCAGCCCTTCTCACGAACACTAATTGCAGCAAGGAAATGAAAGAGCTCGTAGTTTGTTTTTCCAAGTCCCGCTGCTGCTGGAACGAAGGAAGCACTTAGCATTCTCTTTGTGGGCCCTTTGTTAAGGTTCTTAGTGTACTTGCTGCCGTTCAATTGCGTTAAGTTCTGTATGCATTTTGCTGAGGAGTCTGAGCTTGTTTGAGGAGAGACAAACACTCAATTCATACTGAATTAATCTCAAATATAGACTACTGCTTTTGAGCGATGCTCTCGTGGTCATTGTGGGATTGAAATTGTGTCTGATGGAGTGATGGGACTGGAATTGTGTTTGATCGAGAAGTGAACTTGCCTGAGTCAATTGTCGCTGCACTTAGAGAAGTTTTTGTTTATGTGGCCTTATGAATTTTATTTATTTTTCCAAAAGCCACTAAATGTCTGCGACAACATGGTCTCCATAACTGTGTGAATTTCATAAACTTTGCCTTTTGGATTAAATATTATTTTAGCGTCGGTATTTAATTTCATAATACTATCTTATTATCGTGCGATCCGTGTATTTTTTTAAAAAATAAAAACTTAGTTGTCCCGTAGCAACGCACGAGCACGCTACCTAGTAAGGTAAAAACCCAATGATGGACCGGCCCAAACCTGCTTCTACTTTTTTAGTGCGTTCATTCAAACCTACCTCTTCTATTAAATATTCTTAAAAAAATTATTTTCATAAAAAAGAATAAGATTGAAACAAACACAAATTATGTTAAATATCCTCTTGCCTCTAAATTCACAAAAGTATATAGCTATGAATATTCTATGATTTCATTCACATTTTACTTCTGTTTACACATGAATATCATTCATCGTGAACATAGATTGTATATACATGCAAGTAGATTTAGTTGACCAACAATAAAGAGCAAATTTACAAAAGTCTCACACCATGTTTAATTGTTTATTTCTTAAAAATAAATTTTAATTGTTTATTGGGCTTGAACATTTTTTCTCCCATTGCAACGCCAGATATTTTTGCTAGTCTATAAAAAAAATGTCATTATATAGGATCTATACAAAATATGGAATTAGAAATCCAACCCTTTATTCAAAAAGGATGATAGGAAAGAATTCCTACTGGATTTTCAGTGCACTAGAGTTTTCATTTTTTCTGTTTGACCGTGCGGGCCATTGGCAAGAGACGCTCCGGCTTCGGCTCTGGCTCGGTCAGCCTTGGCGTTCGGTTCTCAGTTCGGTTTCGGTTCGGTTCCTCGGTTTTAGAAGAAATTCGGTTCTTAGAAAATGGGAACCGATTGGTTCTAAAAAAATTCTCAGAACTGAGCATTTCGGTTTTCGATTATTTTGGTTCGGTTTTGGTTCTAACCGAACTTTTTTGGAGAGGCTGAAAAAACAATAAATATGCATGATATAAAGCAAATTTATGCAACATTTTGATAATAAAAAAGTCAGAAAAGAACAATAATATTATAATAACACAAGTATGTAACAGTTTATATATTAAATATCACATATAAATCAACCATAATCTTCTAAAATACAAGTAAATGAAGTATAATTGATGTAATTCGGTTCTTTCGGTTAATTTGGTTAACCGAGAGTAGAAATCGAATTTTATTCGGTTATTTCAGTTTCTCAATATTAGAAACCATTTTTGATTTCGGTTATTTTAATTTTGGTTCCGGATAGTCGGTTCGGTTTATCCTATCACTCCAGTCGCTTGACTCAGCAGGTCCGGTCGCGACATCAGACTGATTCTCTGCGGCGCCCTCCGAAGTCCAGACGGTCCAAATCGAGCCACCCTTTTTCTGTCTTCTCCATCCCGTCACCGTCGCGCTGCCTCTGCCTGCGTCGCGACATGCCAGGCGCCGCCACCCTCAGGTCGCGCGCGGTCGTCGCGGCCGCCGCGTGCCTTGCGGTCCTCGCCGCGGCGGCGCTGCTCCACCGCAGGCGCCGCCGGAGCCGGGCGCCCTCCTCGTCTCGCCGCCTCGGGGTCGGGGGGCGCCCCCGCCGCGCCTGCGAGGAGGAGGAGAAGCCGCAGGCTCGGTTCAAGCGCGTGCTCGCGGACAACTCCTACTCCCCGTTCAAACACCTGCGCCGCCAGAGTGCTCAGCTGGGAAGTGCCGAAGGCGAGTCACCCCTGCCACCGCCTCAAGGTGCGCGCGCTTGGACTCCTGCTCTTGCTTGTGGGGATCTCGGCATTGCCGTACCCGTTTGGTTGTTTATTTGTTTTATAGGAATTCCACGGGACCTCTAGTACATAGGATCGACCTACCCGATGCACCAGGGGGTGGGGGTGATAGTAGAGGATTAGAGGAATGCATTTTGATGTGGATTTTCTGTCTGAGGAATTTTATCCAACACCTGAGGGCAAGGCTGTGCCTAGTTTGACTAGGAAATGCTAATGAGCAGCTGTGGAGCTGATTGCATGTTCTGGTAGTGGAATAATAGCATAGTGTTACAGGCTTTCCGAAGAGCTCCAGGACATACCCTTACCTGAAGACTGATTATTGCTGGTATCATTTGAAACAGCAATCACTTGTCATGTTCTGGACTCTGGAATGCTCAACTAACTTTAATATTTGTACTGCAATTGCTGTCTATTTTTCTTGAGGAAGTCAAGCTGTTGTTTGGAATTAGTAGTAAAGGGGATGTAGAGATAGTAAAGTAAATGCTCAAGTAATTGCTGTCTGTTTTACTCGAGGAAATCAAGCTGGATGGTTGATTGCATAAGTTTTGCTGTAAGATATGAATTTGCATATCACATATAGAATATTGATTGTTCATAGGACCATATCGCAATTGGCCCCATTCTTTTAATTCTTCTTACATTCCATTTTACTTGATACAGAATCATCACAAAAAGTTCATCCATTTGAGGAGGAAATTACATCTTTGCTAAGCAACCCCCCTGGTTTCCGCAGCTTTATGCTGGGCGCCCAGTGCCCAGAAATGAGCACTACATATAATTGGGTTGATACAGAAGCTCAACTGGAGCATTTGGCAAGATTATTAGGTGGGGAAAGAGCTTTTGCTGTTGATACAGAGCAACATAGCATTCGGTCTTTCCTAGGATATACTGCACTAATGCAGGTAATTACTGGTACATGCACGTGCACCCTCAACATTCTATTCTTTATAAGTTTATTATTTTTTTAAAATATAGAATTATTCTGTTTTAGATCTCTACCCAGAATGATGACTATTTAATAGACACAATAGCATTGCATGATGCGATGGGCATTCTGCGACCAGTCTTTGCCAATTCTTCTATTTGTAAGGTAACACATCTTTGTAACTGCTGCCAGTGGGAAGCCGTTTATTTTCATTTTTCAGTGGTGACTGCAAACTTTAAGCTCCATTACAGTAAAGCAAAGATGAGGCCACAAACTCTATTTACATGCCATTGAAATTTAGTTGAGTTTACTTTTTGGATATGCATCAAAAGGTTATGAGCTGTAGGACATACTGATGGCAATAGATTTGTTTCGCTTTTACTGTGTTTATATGCCACTCAGTTACTTAGCCTAGAATAAAAGATAAGCCATAGGACATCCTAAATACGCACATTTCTTTTTTGCCTTATGCTGTAGATCTTCCATGGAGCTGACAATGATGTTCTTTGGCTTCAAAGGGATTTTCATATTTATGTTGTGAATATGTATGATACTGCCAAGGTAAGTACTAGCATAATATATCCTTTTCACAAATTTAATATCATTTGCTCGCTAGACATGATTTTCGGTACAGCATGTTGTGTGGCATGCATTGCTTAAATTGACACCATTTTCAGAAGGAACAATTCTGTGCAGGTAGTTTAGCTTTTTTTGGTCATTTCTAACCTTTTGTAGGTCACATCACATGTATGCATGTTGTAAAGATGAAAAATTGTAACTGAAAACCAATATTATCATCTAAAAAAAGCTAATACTGTATCACTTGAAAAATTGTATTATTAACAAATGAAGGAAAACTCTCAATCCTGTACCTAGTTAACTAAGAATATCAATCCATAAAAAATGCTATCTCCCTCTTTATTACTTTTGTTTGTCATGGTTTCCCAGAAACAGGTCATTCTCGATTGTACTATGCTACTATGTGATATTGATTGTTTCAGTATTAGGTTGTAGATTATATGATTCATTTAGTCCAAGGGCGGGGAAATTATTTGATAATGTGTTCTTGTACCTCCTTTTTTTACCCATCTTTTAAAAGCGGTATAATAGATTTCAGTCAGGTAATTGATTATACTTTCTATTACTGAAGCACGGAAATTTCAACCTCATAACTGCAACAGGAAAAGCTTTGTGAATGAACCTATCATGTGGTGGAATGCCATCGCAGTTAAGAATCAGAAGTTGAGAACTTTTAGGTTATAGAGCCATCTCTGCTCACTGTATAATTGCATGCTACAGTCGTGCTTACAAATCTCTTTGGTTTTTGAACAAATTTATTTCTTTCCCCCTCAATTTTTTGAGAATTTTGTGTGAAACGTCTTTTTTTTTTTTCATTTCTGAATTTACATCCTTAGCTTGTTTTTTCTATGCTATGAATGCATGCAACTTTTCTTAATTGTGCCTCACAATTGATTTTATTTCAGGCATGTGAAATTCTGTCAAAACCACAAAAATCACTTGCATATTTGCTTGAAGTATATTGTGAAGTGACCACAGACAAGACCATGCAGGTAGGTAATCGTTCAGTATCAGCTTAAAAGTACCAAGTTCAGTGAAGCCATTCATTTATCCAATGCCAGTTGACATTATGCACTGATCCTTCCATGAGAGGACGGGAAATATGAGGCAGAGTGCTTTAAAAAGTGTATTCGGTTTTTGAGAAGTACACTGTTTATTATTTTTTCACATTGTAAATTACAATAAAACAAAGAAGCAGATCCAGGGTCTACTTGGCATGCTGTCCCATGAAGTCAGAGTTTACTACAGGGATACCAATTTTTTAGTGGTTGAATAGAAATATAGTAGATGATATTCAAAACATCAGAGTGCTAAAACATACTCTTAAGGCATGTTTGGCTTGCATATGTTGCTCGTGTATCCTGACTTGCTCAATTTATAGGTAAGGTAGCTTACCATGACAACTTATAAGGTCAATTGTCCACTGTACATTGGCTCCAACCTACCCAGTTAGCTTTGATTGATTTCCAAATAACTGGTCTTTACATCCTTCACAGCCTGCTAGTCAAATCTTGAATTGTGCGGAGTCATTGCTTGCATCTATGAATGCATAGTTCCCATGCTATTTTAATCAATTCAAAGAAAGATAAATCATGATCATCACCTTTGAATTTATCTTCCGTTGATCAAACTCTAAGTTTCCTTACAAAGGATATTTTCATAAATTTACTTGCTTTCGGGCATTATGTTTAATGTTGAATAGATGACATGCTTATGAAAATGATAACCAAGGAGTACATACCTGTCGAAGCCATATTTCTTTTCATATTCAGAATTTCAGTTTGTTTGAAGCTAAAAATTTCCAGTATTGCAATTGCCTGATATCTGCTCCCATTTTGTTTCTTTCTACCTTGATTTTGAAACTCCAGCGTGAAGATTGGAGAGTGCGTCCTCTGACTCCAGAAATGATTGAGTATGCTCGCACTGATGCTCACTATCTTTTGTACATTGCAAATTGTTTGGCATCAGAGCTCTATGCAAAAGCCTGCGGTATGTTCTGAGTGCTGTATCATCTTTTCCTTTCCTATAGTTTGTGCTTTTTTTTGTTCATCGGTTTGGTAACCTCGCAGTTATCTAACATATTTGAATTTGCTATCTCAGAGTGTAGAACTCATAGTCCCATTAAATTTTAAACTAATTTCGCATGGCATGAAGAGCAAAATTTCTTTAGATTGTTGGTTCTTGAGTTGGGATGATGTTCTGTGTTTTCCTGCATGTGGAAGACAATAGCAGCTCTGGTACATTTCTTTGCTAGTACCGATGTTTAGAAATGAAATGCACTATCCTTGGAAATGATGATCCGTTTGCAAAAATTACATTATTCGACCCATGCATTGGGATATATTTGGTAAACTGTGAATAATCAATTATAATTAGGAAGCATTTATTGTGCTATCAATGGAAAAGGAACTTCTGAGTTCTGAATCGTACACTAAGGAGTTATGTAAGCTGGGAGTATTTCATTAACAAGCATATGCAATCCTATTCACCTGCCGAAATTAGATGGCTACTTTCTTATTATTAATATTGAGTGTCAACTTCTTTCACAATGTCAACATAAGCTTTCCAATGGTCAGCACAATGTGTCATCTCTATATATTCCTTATGTGTAGTTAAGAAATGGAAGCAGTATTAAGGGGGGCCAAGAAAGGCAGATGGCAGTGATGAGGCACTCATGACATCCTATTGCTGAACTGCAGAAACTGATACCTTAACCCTCATAAGATTTGGATAGTCCTAAATACTTTCTTTTCTTATCAACATCAAATCACATATCGGTACGGTGGTACCCTTGGCCTTCATCACATGTCTCAAGTCTTTGATCATCTGTAATATCTAATCAGATACTTCCAGTGATAAAATCAATTTTTTCTTCGAGGCTAGTCATCGCTCAAATATGGTCTGCATGCAACTGTATTCAAAAGAAATTGAATGTCCTCCTGGAGCTTCCAGTGCAGCATCTATTCTCTCACGAAATTTGCAGACTCATGGACTCGACTCCAAAAAGTTTAGTGAAGTGAAGGTGCTTCTTTTCTGTATTCACTGTTTGATTGTAGAATGTTTTCTGGTTAGCTTGCCAGCCAGCGATTTCAGTATTTTCTGTTCCTGATTTTCTAATCTTCTGCATCTGCAGGATCTTGTTTGGAAATTTTGTGCATGGAGGGACTTAATGGTCAGTAAAAAAAACTATTTTCCTTAGAACAGCTCCCTCTCCCTCTGCAATGTAAATCTTTTTGATTGCTTATTTATTGTTACCTCCCGTCAGCTAAGCTTGATGTTCAGACAAGTGAAAGCAGCAGCAAACTAGTTGTGTGCCTTGTCTGAAACATAAACTTCTCTTGATTGGAGGTAGTAACATCTTTATCTAGCTTTGAATTCTGGGTCAAACATTGGAACATGATCATGTTAAAGGTTTAAACAGACAATCTTCAGTATTTTTCTTAGAAAGTTCTACACTTTGTTCTTCCTGGATATGCATTTGCTTCCATGTGCCCATTGCTATGCAACTTGCCTGAGTGACATCTGGTGGTCACCCAACCCAGGATAGTCATGAATATTTGCAGAATGTAGTTGCAGTTGCAGGTCTGATCTTCCTTTCTAGTATCTCCTAATAACTTGGGTTTTGGGTCATTCCAGGCTCGGATGCATGATGAAAGTTTACGATACGTTCTGTCAGACCAAGCTATAGCTGCCCTTTCTGTTAGTCTTCCAAAAGGCCCAACAGAGGTGTTTGCTGTCATAGCAGAAACTGACCTAAGCATTTCAAGTATGTACCCTTCCTTGTCATCACCGTCACCTCTTGTGGTCGCTCACGTTGAAGAACTTTGCTATCTGCTAGATGACATCACTACCAGCATGGAAGGCATCTTTAAAAGTATACTAGAGAAGTATAAAGATCCAAGTGGATTATGTCGACTGTCAGTTTATAATTATAACCTTATAACACATCTAAGTTTGAAGCAAACAAATATGTTTTCCTTTGCTCCAAGTGGAGAAAAAGCGACAGCACCACCTAATAAAAAGGCTTCACGGGATTTATTCATTAAAAAGTTCTCCTGCAAGTCTCCGGTATATCACAATTGCAGGATTTATGCTAGTGATGGAAGACTACTTTGCTACTGTGACCGCAAAAAATTGGAATGGTTTGTCTCTTAAATATACACTCGTTAATTATTTACATACATGTCATGAATTAAGAGTAATTTTGTCAAACTGACGAGCTCTTCTATCCCATTCCCAGGTATGTTCAACGTAATTTGGCAAAATTGATTGAAGATAGTCCTCCAGCAATCATGCTTCTCTTTGAACCTAAAGGTCGTCCAGAGGATGAAGATAATGAGTTCTATATTCAGAGCAAGAAAAATATTTGTGTGGGCTGTGGAGAAAAGAGCCATTATATTAGATACAGAATTATACCATCATGCTACAGGATGCATTTTCCAGAACATCTGAAGAGCCATCGTTCACATGATATTGTACTTCTTTGTGTAGATTGTCACGAAATTGCTCATTCAGCAGCTGAGAAATACAAGAGGCGAATAGCAGAAGAATTTGGAATACCGCTTTTTGTGCAAAAGATAATGAACTCGGGTGATATAAGTTTGATTACGAGCACATCAGTATCTGAAGATAAATTGAATGGAACAGGAGTCTCCCCGTTGCAGCTGAGGACTGCTGCCATGGCTCTTCTACGGCATGGTTCCACTATGCCATTGAAGAGATGTGAAGAGCTAATGCAGGTGATGACATCCTTTTGGTATTTCTGGCTCAATATGCACTACTTAACAGTTTTTGGAGCTCTGGCATTGATGTATTAACATACTTGTTTTATCCTATCAGTCCATATTCTTCCTTGTTAAATATGTACTGGTTCTTAATTATAGATCTCTGTTATGGACCAATTCAATTCTTTGCAGATTGTGAAGTCATACTATGGTGGTAGGGATGTGACTCCTGAAGATCTTGAGATGGCGTTACTTGTTGGTATGAGTCCTCATGAGCGAAGGCGTCTGGAAAAGAAAAAGGGCTATTCATTTAGAGCTCAGGCTCAAAATATTATCAGAAAGAGCAGCGGCAATACCGTCTCAGAAGACAATGGACACGGATCAGAATATTGTTATGCTTTATCTGATCGATTTCCTGAGGATGGAACTGAGAGTAATAGTCAACAAGAGTTTGATGAGACAGAGAGTCAAAACCAACTTGAGAATTTAATCCTGAGCCAGGGAAACTCAAGTTTGCCGGTCAGCATGGAGGACACCACTTTTGATGACACTGTGGCACTCGAGACAGATACCGAGCAGCAAGCAAGAGGCACCTGCACTCCTGGAAACAGCCATCATCTTGATAGCGAACTATCTATCCATGACAATTCTAGCCAGGCCATTTCCAAGAATGCTGAGAAGAAAATCTCCCTGTTGGGTCATGGGCACCACGGTAAACAAGTTGTGGAACTTTTGCTTTCCAATGGCGGGGAGGAAGCTATTAACCAGTTTTGCCAAAGATGGAGGCAGATCTTTGTTGAAGCTGTTCACCCCCGTTATTTACCTTCTGGCTGGAATATTAACCACAGGTCAGTTGCATTTCATAAATGCCTTTTCTTGAATTCACCAAGCTGTATGTGAAGTTTTAGTCACGTACCAGTGACCTTAAAAGATCTTTCTGTGTCACGATGTTTTTCGTCCAGATTTCCTTTCATCACCAGATATTTACTGATATCTACATGTCCTCTTGTGTGGTGCAGTGGACGGCGGGATTTTGGTGACTTCAGTGTCTACAAGCCACCAAGGAAAGATCCTCAATCCGCAAGGGATTAGGCTACGCGGATGTCATCAGTGCCTATGCTGTCGTTGTACCCTGAGGTTCAA
>JAKNSH010321193.1:0-17452 GCA_027790015.1 Cymbopogon flexuosus
GAAGGTTTCGCTAAATTTCAGTTTAGCTTAAATTTCAGTTTCACATCCTTCACATAAGGTTTCGCTAAATGCTTTTACTTAGTGGTTTGTAATTATTTAATCTTATTACCCTAATGTCGATTGCCACTCGAAATTGTTGAATCATCTTGTAAATATTCATATAATGGTTTCATACATTACTGTACAATTTGTAAACTAAACGTGTCAGATTTCTTTTTTGGTTGTCAAGGCGCTGTTTTCATCTAACTCATTCATATTCCAGGAATAATTGATCTTTCTCATTAGATCTTGTTATCTTTTGCTCCTGTGCAGCTACCGTTGTTAACAAGCACAACCTCACTAACTCGTGAATTAACCAGGCTAAATGTACATGTAATGGTGAGTGATCTGTTCATCTATCTTAAACAGTTAAAATATGTGGATAGAATGGTACAAAATACATGCAGTACTTGTTTTGTTTCATAACAGTAGAAAAAAATTCCTTGATGAAGCTACCATATATGTTTGCTTCTGCGCTTTTGTTCATTACTTTTAAGGAGGGATCTTATTTCTTTTTTATTAAGAACGTGCTGAGAAGGCTTTTTATATAGGAGTTCCTTTTATTTCAGGAACAACAAATGTCTGACGACAAGCCACACATACATTTGCTTTACAATTGGGTTCAGGTAAGGATTCCTTTGTTTCATGTGTTGCTCACATAGTTTGTGTGCTAAAAAGTAAATGAGTCCATGGGTTGCTTGACTTCAGTAAATTGATCATTTCTCCAAGACGTGGAGAAGTTCTGAAGCTGTAAAAATAGCTTTCCTTAGCCTGATTAATGAACCAAGTATCAACGTTTTTTTCTCTCAATTATACAGGAGAGTTCCGTATCATTGGCTCATTGCACTAAGAAGAAGTATCAAATCTGTTAAAAATGCATATTTAAGTGTTCTTTTGTTGGTAAAAAGGCTGTTGCATTGCCACTTCCTTTTATGCTTTTTTGTTGAAAATGTTCATGCACGGGTTGTTGCAAGCTCAGAGACAACATAGTAAATCATTGATCTGTTGTTAATCTTAAATGATTAATCATTTTGAGCTAGTATCCTTTCTAACCCTACTATTTTTGAACTTGTATCGTGCTAACCATACAGCCCTGCCTTTATTGTCTAATTGCTACCTATGTTGCTGCTTTGTTCTTCTGCAGGCAATATGTTCAAAGTATGGCATGACTGTTGAAAGTTCATCTCAGTTAGATAGAAGAGCACTGAACTGTCTCATCAACTATTATTTGAACATTGATATTTTACCCCTCAAGGTTCTCCTGAACTATCATTGTGTTTTATTTGCACTCTAATTACACCTGCCACTTTGATACCAACGTGCTCATCATTTCCTGTTGATTATTGTTTTAGGAAACACTAACCGGATGCCAAAAGGAATTGTTCACCTGTCACCAACTTGATACTGTAACTGATAATATCAATGTCTGTCCATCTAGTCAGATGGGGAAAGTACTCTCCGATGTTCTTCAGGCGGCGGTAAGTGATTTACTTTTGTTGTTTGCACAATCAGTAGTTTCTTTCTCAACCCTTTGTCTGCGATATGCAGGATATTCCAGCAAGTTGCATCCTAGCTGATGGTGTATTATTTGATGAGAAGAGTACCATTCTTTTGCTAGCATTCCTATCTTCACATCTGACTAATGACAAAAGATTGGTAACATTTTCTGTCACTTTCAAATTCTCCCTCCTTGTGTTAATCCTATTCAGGATGCATAAACCATCTTTAATTCATTTAGGGTCAGGTAAAGAATTTGATCAACATGAGGTTGGACTACAAGAGTGCGGAGACTAAGATTTCAGCAAGATGTAGATCTCGAGGAAAGATTGATACAGAGTATCATCTTTCTCAGACAGATAAAAAAGATGGTGCTTGCACCAATCAGGGTTTGTTCTTTATCTATTCTTCACTTTGTATAAGATTCTGCTACTGAAATGAAATTTGGTAATATTATTGTGAAATGCTATCCTCCATAACCATAACTATACATAGTATTATTGTTCTGTGAATTCCCATGGTTAGTTTAACCATATCAACTATGCTGGTAGCAATAGTTTTCTGCAATCTAGTGAAATTTGTCTTAATCTTCTTTCTAGAGTGGGCTGCAACTATTATACAGACTCAAGCCAGAAGTCTTATTGCAAAGATCAAATGTTGTGAGCGTAAGAAGGCAATATTTATCCTGCAAGGTGCTTTGAGGGCATGGTCAGCCATTATCTCGAACAAGAATCATAGTTGTCTAAGTATTGCTGCCTCTACTCCCTGGCAAGCACAAGGTGCATTTCCCTACAAAATTCCCATGATTTCTGGATTAATTTGCCCAATTACATTGTTGGCATCCATTTCTTTTCAGGAAACAATAGATATTTCATTTTCATAATGGAAAGGCATAGATTTGTTCAGATGAGAAAGTCTGCCATTATGATTCAGCAGGTTGTAAGGATTTGGATTACAGAAAGAAAAAGGTTTAAGAACAGTAATTCTTTCAAAAGCTATGAGTTCCTGGAAGATAAAACTCCACCCAAAATTAGTAGCATTGCTCCTTTCCATCAGGAGCATTGTAGTTGTGGGGATAAAACTAAAGCTGCACCCACACCATGCAAGCACTTTGAGCATGTGGATGCACTGAGAGCTTCTATTAGTCCTCGTATCCTTTGTCTTGATGGCATGGATAGTCTAGATACAACAACTCCACTTAGTCGCAGTCAAAGCAACTCTATAACTTCTACTACTCAGCTGTGCAAAAGTGGGAATGACTCTATTCCTCCTCCCAATTCTCCACTCATGTTTGAGAGTAACTGTCGGTCGTGTGTCGTTGAGACATCCAATGCAGTGTCCGTCAGTAAGCTTGTGAGTGCGGATGACATGGTGTGCAACAGTAATATTTGTCCTCAGGAATTCTTAAAGCCTGGATCTACCTGTATTTGTTCCCCAGTTTGCAAGGAACTAGTGGCTGCTCAAAGGATACAAGCTGCATACAGAAGATTTTTGAACAACAGAAACAGGATAACTGCTGCAATTAAAATCCAGAGCCATTGGCGATGCTATTCAGTACTCAAGTGCTTCACAAAGCAAGCTCAGGCTATTGTAGGAATCCAAACATCAATAAGAGGATTCTTGTGCCATCAAACTTTGCAACGCTACCGACTCGCTGCGGTACTGATTCAGCGAGTTGTCAGAGGGTGGTTGGCTAGAAAGAGGCTATTAGGTTAGTATCTACATCTAAGATCGTCCTTGATATATTTTTGTTGCATATTGACCGTTGATATACACTAAGATGTCACTGTATTGCATTATCTAATTGTCACTGACAGACGCTACTTATACAGGTTCCTCTTCACTGCGAACATACACAAGACTTTGTGTAGTTGATCAAAGTCAAAAGAAAAAATGTTATCAAAGCCTTGAGTTGAATATTGTGCTAGACTCTGTCATAAGGTTACAAAGATGCTGGAGGAAGTTCCTTCTGGATCAGTCTGTCGAAACATCGGTAATCTCAATTCAGTCTTTTGTCCGTGGATGGTTGGCACGAAAACAACTAAATCAATCTTTCTGCTGCATCAGCATCATTCAAGTATGTATGCTATTTTTAAAAAATGACTGGGTAGTAGTGTAGTACCATCATTTAAGGGTTAAAAGAGTTACTTGCAGAGATGGTGGCGAAAGGTTTTTCAAGAGAGGAAGCGAGCTGTGATTGTTATCCAGAATCATTTCCGTGGTTGGATTGCACGACGAGATGCTATTAAAACTAGAAACTCCATTAGTAACATACAGGTATACAGAAGCAAATGTTATCTAATCTTTGTAGATATACACAAATTAATACATGATTTCATACTTGGTAAATCTATTTGCAGAGATGGTGGAGAAATGTTTTGTTCATTAAATTGAGGGAGCAAGCTGTGTTAGTTATCCAGGCTCATTTTCGTGGTTCGATGGCAAGACAAGTTGCTTTTAGAACTAGAAAAAGTATTATTATAATACAGGTACAACATGATTTTCTTTTTTATGCAAATATCCTTCCTTTCATAGAAAAAAACAATTGTAAGTGCTCATTGACATTTAACTAACTGATTTTTGCAGTCGTATGTCAAATCCTACCTTGTGAGGAAGGCTTGGAGGCAACAAGTTGCACATATAAGAACTATATTGCAGAAGTCCTCTTCACAAGTTGATGATAGTATGCGCCTGATCAACAGACTGATCTCTGCACTGTCACAACTCCGTCACTGTCGGAGCATACACAGCATTCGTCAAACTTGTGCAGCATTGAGTAAATACAACCCTATGCTCTCTTCCTAATTTTTTTCTCCAACCTAGATTTTTATCATGGATTCATGGGGAGCATGAGATTGTGATATCATAGTCCCAGCTGTCTTAGTTTAGCTAACAACTTGCCAGTCTAAGCACTCCAAGAGCTAAGAGGATATATGTTCTCTTTCTCATATAGGTACTGCTACAGAGTATTCCAAGATATGCTGTGAGAAGCTGGTTGCTGCTGGTGCTGTAGATATATTGCTGAAGCAAACCCATTTGTTGAACCGTGGGATTGCTGACCAGGAAGTCTTGAAGCAAGTGTTCCTTACTCTCAGGAACATTGCTCGCTATGCAAATCTTAGACAGGTGTTAGCCAGCACTCCAGAATCTGCTGAAATCATCTTCCAGGAATTACTAAGGTATCTATATGTAGTATGCAATGCTCAAGTTCACATGCCACATTTATGTTGCCTCATTAGTTTCTTGTTGCATTCGTGTTATTATGGTGATTTCTTTGATGTTCTCTCAACTGTGCCGCCCTCTAAAGCTCTTTATTTTAAGGTATTCTGTTCTTCCCAGTTTGATGCATACATATCCCGATCATTTTGATCTTGAGCATACTTGATTAAGAATGGAAAAGGCTTTGAGTTTGTCGGTTTGTGAGCATTATATGCTTATATGTATTATAAGCTGTGTTTTGGGGTATGACATTCTTATATGCGATGGATGTGCTTAGGAACAAAGGAGATGTGTTCTTCATCACGTCTGATATTCTAAAAAGCCTATGTGAGTCCAAGGAAGGCCATGAAACCGTCCAAGCACTGAGTCAACACATCAAAAGGCTGCGCAATCTGGTGCATGACCTGGAAAAGAAGGTGGAGCTAGACAAGAGGTAATGCAATACATCAATTTGTAAGATTCCGTTAATGCTAGTTTTTTTACCTAATCATAATTGCCCTTGCCATGATGTTTGGTCTGCTGAACGGGCTCCTTGTTTCTTCAAGGAATGGACGCACTGGAGCCGCGAAGGCGAACAATCTGCGGCGGCTTC
The DNA here is from genome assembly GCA_027790015.1 of Cymbopogon flexuosus. Lineage (NCBI taxonomy): Eukaryota > Viridiplantae > Streptophyta > Magnoliopsida > Poales > Poaceae > Cymbopogon > Cymbopogon flexuosus. Next base: position 5,348 of record JAKNSH010321193.1, read on the forward strand.
GGGAGGCCGCCACTCTGTATCATCTCCTCACTGGTGACACTTAACGTGTCTGCAGTATAGCTTAGCTGAAGGCTTGTACAATCATTTGATATTAGAAGGTCCTCATGTAACTGTTGTTGACTATGGAGCAACTGTCGAAAATCTTAGGTACTCAGGATCTTCTTAGTTCTGTCGCTGGTTTTGGTTTGCGATTCTTTTGTGTGGCACGTGTGAGAATCATCAGCTTGATGTGTTGTATGAAGACTTAAAAGTGAAATCCATTTGTCCCTGAGTTAACCGCCTTCTACTTTCTAACTGGAAACCATGGGAATCATATGAATTTGGATCATATTTTTCAATGTGGAACAACCATCATATGAGGTGTGTGGGCGACTCGAGGCTGTGCACCATCGGCCACCGCTGCTACAATCGTATCATCCAACATCTGTCAAATTTCACTGGACTCTTATTTCTGGTAGCAGGACTTCTTGTTTTTTTTTTCATCTCTGTTCGTTGCAAATAAAAATAATAATATTTATGGTACTCATTAAGTATCATCATTATATTAATCATGCAATATATTCTTATATATAGAATTTAAGACTGAAACTGGACAGGCAAATATTCTGGATCAGAACATGAACAATGTTCACAATCACAAATAAGTTGCATTCTTTTTGTCTTACAAAGCAAATGAGTTGCAATTGGAATGCACCAAATCAAGACGTCCAATTTTTTTAAGCAACAAATCAACACGTACATGCTACAATATTTTATAAGGCTATATAATAATAATAAATCACGAATCAGGCCGCCCGAGCCGCGAAGTCGCGTGCCGGCCCAGCGCCGAGGACGCCGACTGCAGGCCTGGCCCGGGTGTGCATCCGCGGGACCGTCACGGTCAGGACGCCGTGGGTGTATGCCGCCGAGATGCCGTCCACGTCCACCATCCCCGGCAGCCGGAACTTGCGGTCGAAGCTCCTCACGCCCTCCGCGGCGGCGTCCGGCTCGGTGCGGATGACGAGGTACCTGGCGTCCTCCACCTCCACCCTGATCTCCTCCTTGCGCACGCCTGACGGACACAGACAGAGCGAGCGTCAACAACTCTGTTAGGCAAACTGAAGAAGAAGAAGGCCTTGCTCGGCTCGACGACGGCGAGCGAGTCAGGGATCGAGTGGGGTGGGTTACGGTTACCCTTACCTGGGAGGCTTGCGGAGAAGAGGTGCGCGGCGGCGGTCTCCTCCCAGCTGACATGGTTGGCCGGGCGGCGCGGCGGGAGCAGCTCCGGCTGGGACGAGAGGAGGGAGAAGAGGCGCCACTGCTGCTGCCACTGCCACGGCAGCTGCGCCGGCCGGAATCCTGGATGCTCCTCCATTGGGTAGTAATAATCCATGGCGAGCGGATGGACGGAACCTGTTGTTCTGTGGCTTAGCAATAATCGGCCGTCACCCGTCAGGTTGCTGCCCTGCTGCCTTCAAATAGTGTACGTGAGTGTGACGGTGACACTGGCTGGCGGCTGCTGCTACTCCGGCTGCTCATTGGATGCAACTTGCTGCTCCAAGTTGCGAGGGCTGCTGGTCGGCATGTGCCGCCCCCATGTGCGCACATAAATAAAGTTGCGGCTCGAATGGAGACCGCAGAGGAGAAGCTTTTGCCTGTAAAAATATCTTGGCCATTAGCCGGGAGCAGATCATGAGGATACCTTATTTGGACGATGAGTAGCAGATCATCAGAATACCTTATTTGGACGATGAGTAACGGGCCACGAGCCACCATCTTTAGCGTGTCTGTCGTTAGCACTAGATTTCAGCCGACAAAGGTCAGAAAAAGAGATAAAAACAACTATCTCATCTCATATTGTAAGAGACATAAACGAACGTCGTGAAACATACAGTATGAGACTATCTTTTGAATCCAAGGTGCATATTACTTTCTGAGTCCCAATAAACATGCAATTCTCGTATCTCAAAAAGTCAAATATGGTGAACTTTAACTAAAATTATAAAAAAATACCGACACTTCTAAGACAAAACAAATATTCTTAGATCAGTTATGAAATATATTTGTATAATTAATTTATTTTGAGACATAAATATTAATATCTTTTGCTATAAATTTGGTCAAAGTTGGCATGTTTTGATGGACACGGTTTCCATAGTTACATTATCTATACGACGGAGGGAGTAACTTCTTATCTTTTGCAATATTGAACGAATAAAAATTAATTCAGCTAGCTCTAAGCTAAAAAATCACGGGGACACCCTTATAGCACATAACACTCACTAGGACACATGCACGTAGGAGCACAGTATTTGTTTAAAAAAATTCTTTTGTGAGAATAAAATTCAGAATGTAGCATTCCACCATATTATAAGTCAATTTTAGTTTTTCTGAATATATAATAACCTAAAGATATGCTCTGTAATGCATGTAGGAAAGACCAAAACAATATAAAATTTAGAAAAAAAAGTAATACTATAATTCTAAAAATTTCATATTTTGTTGTCTTTTTTTAGCTAATTTGGCATGTGAACCCATGCATACCGCTTACTATGTATAAAAAGGTGCATTTTGTGGTTGTGGGCGACAAAGGTGAGGAAGGATGATGGGTTTGCCCACCACTTGGGCTTCAACCCAAAAGGGGTTTCACGATGAATCTGGAGCTAAGATCAAAACCAAAACAGTAGTTGCTTTTCAACACATCAAAGAATGTCTTAATCGGACTCCATGTCTCCATATTTGGAATTATAGCTAATTTAGTACGAGTTTATTTGCTAATTACGAACTGAACTCAACTCTGAGCTAAAATCAATAGGAGCTCCACTTGACTTTGACTCATCCATAGTTACTCCCATGTTCTTTTTTTATCAAAATATCACAAGAATCCAATAACATATGAGATCATAGTACAAAGCGAGAGTAACAAGTTCATCTCACGATTAGATGATCTGCACAAGCTCATCGTATTGGGTTTGTTTGGTAGATAGTGCCATAGCGTAAGAAATTATTGTGATACATAAACAATGTATTTTGTACCTCCATGATCTATAATTAATCCATATCTCGTGTTAATGTGTATGCTCAAAGGTCTTCCCATAAAAGTGATTGGTTTCATAGATATAATATGCTACTGCCATTTCAAATTACAGGACCTTTCATTTTTCTAAATACAAAAATATCTTATAATAATAACTTAGAACGGAGAGAGTGCATCAAACTCAATGGATTTGAATACAAAAGGATCTTCCTCCATTGACCACAAAATGGTACTTACTACATAGTACCTTTTGTCTTTGATTTAAAGTTATCAAGATAGTAAGCAGCACACACAATAGCCACAAGTGCAAACTTGTACCGCATGACATTAGATCATCAATTGGAATTAAAAATTAAACATGCTATGAAAAAATAAATTTAAAATGTACTCCCTCCATTCCAAATTGTAAGTCATTCCAAGAATCTTGAGGAGTCAAACTATTTTAAGTTTGATCAAAATTATTAATAGGTATATTATAAAAATATAGCTAACAAAGAATCCAATAATATTTAGCTGACATCCTAATTATTATTATATTATCAGATAAATTTAATTAAATTTGAAAAGCTTTGACTCTTTAAAATTCTTGCTTATAATTTGAAATGGAGAGAGTAATATATATTTAAACAGTTGAGCTGCAAGATGTATTTAAAAAATTGAATATTTGCCGATCATTTTTCCAGAGACGGCCCTCAGGAGTAGCGGTCAAGCCACGCCAGCCTCAAATAGCCAAATCCCGTCCGGGGCTAAAAAAAACCCTGGCACCGGAAGATGCACTTCTTCTAGAACCTTCCAGCCCTACTTCCTGGAGCCCTAAACCCTAGTAGCCGCCATGCGCCGCCCGAAGCGCCGCGCCGCGGCGAAGCAGACTCGCCTGCGGGAGGTCGATGAGATTCGCCTCCTCAACGAATGGATCGACGCCGGCAAGCCCCTCCCGCACACCAAACTCCCGGCCCAGTCGAAATCAGAAGGACCGGCGGCGGCGGCCGGGGAGCACCCGGAGTACGGCGCGAGCACACTGTTCGACGAGCTGCCGCTGTCGCAGAAGACCAAGGACGGGTTGCGGAAGGCGGGTTTCACTGAGATGAGTGAGATCCAGCGCGCCGCCCTGCCCCACGCGCTCTGTGGCCGCGACATCCTCGGCGCGGCCAAGACCGGCTCCGGCAAGACCCTCGCCTTTGTCATCCCGGTAATCCCCCATCCCGGTATATCCTCTCTCTGCTGCTAATTTAGTCCCCCATCCCGGTATATCCTCTCTCTGCTGCTAATTTAGTCCCCTTAAGTCTGGGTATTCCTAGCACTTTGGGACTGTGAATTGAATTGCGATCATAGTTTCAGTATCTAGTGCCGGGAATTGTTCTAATGGTGCCCTTACATTGGTGTTTGTTTCACCTTGTGTCTAGCTCATCATATTTCCATGTCAATTCTTCCCCTATAAGAAAGGTTGATCATGACAGCTAAGATTCCTTATGAACTCACCACATCACATTTCATCTTTGCAGGTTTTAGAGAAGCTGTACAGAGAAAGATGGGGTCCAGAGGATGGTGTGGGCTGCATTATTCTCTCCCCCACAAATGATTTGGCTGGGCAGATTTTTGAGGTGATCAAGGGGGTTGGGAAGTTCCATAACTTCAGTGGTGGTGTGATTGTTGGTAAGCGCAAGGGGATTGAGCTAGAGAAGGAACGTGTGAACAGCTTGAATATCTTAGTGTGCACGCCAGGGCGGTTAGTCCAGCACTTCAACGAAACTGCCAATTTTGATTGTTCACAGCTCCAGGTAATCAAGCATATCCTGTTCTATGGTTATAGTGGATACCAATTTTATTTATTTATTTTGGTAATCTAATAAAGTGTTCTTGTTTCGTTTTTCTTTCCCTATGGGAAAACAGATATTGGTGCTTGATGAGGCAGATCAGATTCTCGATCGTGGTTTCAGAAGCCAGGTTGATGCAATCATTTCTCAGATTCCCAAAGTTAGACAAACTTTACTGTTTTCTGCTACACAAACTAAGTCAGTTAAAGACCTAGCAAGGGTTAGCCTAAGGGACCCTGAATATATAAGTGTGCATGAGGAAGCCATAACAGCCACTCCAGATACTCTTGAGCAGTATGCCATGATTGTACCTCTTGATCAGAAGTTAAATATGCTCTGGAGCTTCATTAAAAGACATCTAAATTCAAAGACGATAGTCTTCTTATCTAGTGTCAAGCAGGTAATCAGTTATTAGTTCTCTGAAGAGTACATTTTTGTTGCATAGTTATATCTTGTGAAATTTTGCTCATTTCTTCCAGTATCGGACTTATGCAGGTCAAATTTGTTTTTGAAGTTTTTAAGAAACTTCGTCCTGGTATTCCTTTGAAATGTATGCATGGAAAGATGAATTTTGTGGTACAGCAGGCCATAGTTGCAGATTTCAATGAAACTACTTCAGTTCTTTTCTCAACTGATATAACCTCTCGCGGACTGGATATAAAGAATGTGGATTGGGTGGTACAGGTATGCCATTATATTAAGCACTACCATTCTTTTTGTACTTATTCTCATGCTGTAACCCTTTTGTCTCATTTACAGGTTGATTGCCCAGAAGACATTGCTAATTACATCCACAGAGTTGGCCGTACAGCTCGCTACAATAAGAAAGGAAAATCACTTATATTCCTTTGTCCTGAAGAAGAAGCAATGCTTGAAAAATTGAAGGCAACTGAAAGTAAAATACCTATACAAATTCGAAAGGTTGGCAGCAGGGTTTTCTGTTTTTAGTGCTTAATTGATTTTGGTTGATCTATGTGGTAGATGCTGAGACTAGCCTTTAGAATGGTTATTTTGTCTCAAGTGACATAAAATTTGACAGCTGTTTATACCATAGAACTCTCACTAGTTCTTGCATTTCTTGTTTGTTTATTACTTACTGTTCTTAATTGCTTTAATGTAGCCAAAGGCAGAACAACTGGAGCAGATATCTCAGAATATAGCCTCAGTGCTGGTTAAATTTCCCAGTCTGCAGGAATTAGGTAAAAGGGCTTTTGTTACGTATCTTAGGTCAGTATACCTCAAGAAGGTGTTCGACCTGAGCAAGTTCTCTGCAGAGCAGTTCTCTGCATATGCTGCTTCGCTTGGTCTGCCTGTTACCCCCTTGATCCGCTTTGTAAGCCACATGAAGAATGTATCGAAGAAGGATATGGAGGACATTGATAAGAAACGGATGAAATCCAGTTCCAAACATGAAATTATCATCACGCCAAAGATCAACAGTGATTTGACTGTGTGTGATGGAGATGATGATATCCTTTATCCCAAGAAGCCCATGACAGATGCTAATATGGATAATGGACTTGCTGATGTCCTTCATCCCAAGGAACCTGCCTCAGATACAGATGTGACCAGGTTTGTACCATGCAACTCATTTTTCGAACCAAGACATTCCTACATTTCAAATTTGATGCAACCAAATATTTGAGTTGCAGGTTTTGTGTGCTGAAGTTATGCTAACCAGTTGTCCTTGTCAGACTCGAAAGACCCTTCAAAAAGAAGAAACTGAAGATAAATGTGCACAGGCCATCGGGAACAAGGGTCAAGTATGATGATGAGGGCAACGTCATCCCACCTCTCGCATCTGTTGCTGAAGAAGTAGCTTTAGAACCTGTGGTTCACAAGGATAAAAGTATATTCTATATCTGTTTGTATGTCACCCATGATTTGCACGAAGGATGTGAACTCTAATATGAACTTGATAATTGTCTCTGTTGCTCCAGTTTCCCAGCGGTATGCAGAGATGTTGAGAGAAATGCAGGAGCACGACAAGGAGGACAAGCTTGAACACAAGAAGAGCTTGCGGGAGAAGAAGTTGCAGAAGAAGATGAAGCTTAAGCGCAAGAGGCAGGAAGAGACTGGAGCGGGACCAGAGGAGGATAGTGGCTCAGAATCTGACAGAGGCCAAGACGCAGCCAACAAGGGTAAAAAGAGGTACTTCAATAGCGACGATGAAGATAATGACACTGCAAAGGACGGCGACGTTCTTGCCCAGCAGGAGGCGTTGGCATTGAAGCTCCTAAGTAATATGCACAGTTAGCTTAGAAGGGGTTTAGGGTGTAGGTTACCCGTGATGGGGGGTTGCCTATGCTCCACCCTAGAAGGGGTTGAAATTTTGACCGTGCTGCGGCTTTGTTTTTTCTGTTAACCAGGAGTTGATTTCCACTTATCAGGCATACGTTCAGGGATGTGTGAGAAATCCACTTAGCTAAGGTTTTAAGTAAATACCTTGGTTTTACGGTATTTTTAAACTCGCACTTGTGGAGTTTCAAGCTTGATGAATTTTACTGACAGTTGAAAATGGCACGGTCATGGTTCTCTCGGTTTAGTTCTAGGCTTCTAGCCTTATCGGTAGGTAGTCTCCAATGCTCGGTGCTCGACTGCTCGCTTCCAGCTGCCACCTGGCACCCTCTCCGGAGTTGCTCTTTCCTGCTCATCACCTCCGTGACTCCATCAGCCTCGGCGCCCTTCCAAACAGTGCTGGCAACAGCGCTCCTTCCAGTAGAAAGCGAGCGTGGCTGAAGGAGGCCGATCCAGTACACACCGGCCCTCAACCTCCGCTCATCAAAATCTCACGCATGTTTGATATAGGTTAAAATTTAATCTAATTTTTTAGTGCTAGATATCCGAATAGGTAGGCCAAAGTGAACCAGTTTTAGTTTTCAACCCAACTAGCTATTGATTTATATCATATTGATTTACCAGTTGGCAAACACTCTATGAATTAATAATTAATAATAGACTGAAAGGTGCACATGAGTTTTTTTCTTACAGAAAAGCTAGATCTTGGCCACCTAGTAAACTTTAAAAACTTTTAATTCACTGTTAGTCCAGCATTAGATAGCTTTCTATTAACTTCAGCCATCCACCTAAGTTTTGGGTCCCCTACGTTTATGTGCCGTGATGGGTGCACAGTACGCCCCATGCTGCAAATTGTCAACGCCCTTGAGTCCTGACCAAGAGTGTAAAACTGTTTCACAAGCACCCTACACCTACAGCATCTATACCGACAAAACAGTATGCAACATGCTGACAAAACAGTTTGCAACATGCTGCAAAGGAGACGTATAAGTTCAAAAGAAACATCAATCTCAACGAAACATATTTCAACGGTCAAGATCTCAACGACAAGCAAAAGAAACATCAGGAGTGCCATCATCGATTAACACTGGTGCCCAAGAACAAGTTCAACCACACCCATGCGACAGTTGTCAAAAAAAAAAAAAAAAAAACCCACACCCATGCGACTACATGACCTCCATATCCATAGGATGTCTCATTAAGCAGTGCCTTGAGTCTGCCGTCCCTCTGATCTGGTAGATATCCAAAAGTGCACAAGCAGTAGTCACCGCAATGATTGTCACTGCAAATGAGAGACAGCAAGCCACTCATCAGCCATATCAATGTGCCAACATAGAAGACTCATAACATAACACTATATGGCTCAAATTATCTTGAGCAAATCAGCAGTTGGCGATTTGGGGATTGTCGGTGTCCTACCTGCTGTGGGGGTGGAGGCGGCTGATGCTGCTCCTGTGCTGGTGGAGGCTGCTGCTGCTGCTGTTCCTGTGTTGGCTGCTGCTGCTGCTGCTCATAGTTACCATAACCAGGGTAACCATAGTAGTTCTGAATTGGGTCTTGTGTATTGGGTGCACCATAGCCATAGCCTTCATAACCCTGCTGTTGGTATCCATAATAGCTGTTCCCATTATACTGGCTGTTGGCATCTTGCTGAGAAGCCTGATGGAGAATCGTCTTGGATTAATCAACTGTTAGGTAAGTGAGAATTCAGCAAAATCTAAGATTCCGTCACCCACAATACCTGTCTGTTTCGGCCCCATGAAAGCCGAACTTTCTGCCCACCAATCTGACTCCCGTTCAGCATTTGGATGGCTTCCTCAGCACATGACCTGAAAATATAGTAACCCAATCATGCAACAAAGAATTAACTCACATATATCAGTCTGAAATGTTAATTAAAGAGCTTTAAGCATTTATATGAACCTGCTGGTAAATTGAACAAATCCACAATGCTTGCCTACAGGAATCTTCACATAGGAAATTTCTCCGTATGGAGTAAAAATTTGCCTTAGGTACTCCTCATCTACATTGGAATCTAACCCACCCACAAAGACCTATTGCAAAATAATGAAGATAAGGTAACGGCAATTCCTAAGTCTTGAGAAAATAGTCCACTTACTGTTGTATTGTTGGGATCATTCTCTGAAGAATTTCCTTGAGAGCTCTGGTATGCTCCTGCAATGGCAAGACAAACCATCAGCAACAAAGCTGGCAAACTGACTGCGAATTCATTCCCCCAAAATTAACACTGCCTGTATTCTGGCCAGCAAAAGTAATAGCTTAACAGATTCTAGTTAAGCAATAATGAACCAAAAGAGCGAACGCCATTTGCGGTATGTAAGTAAATAGAACAAATAAATAAACGGTTAGAATTCCAATGAGGTCAGATGAAGAATACAAGAAAATCCTTGCTTCAAAGAGATGTTCACTGCATGTACTGCTTGGCTGCAACAAAAGAAATTTAAGCACTGCTAAACTGTCAGTAGGGAGCATTAACCACGACCAGGAATTATACCCATGCCCAACATATTAGCTCAACTGTTTCGTTTTTATTGTTTTCATCTAATTCCAAGGCATCAACTGCCGATAAAATATTTCACATATAAGAAATGAAATATTATTGTGTTGCCAGGCCATACCAACTACCAAACCCAAACTCATAAGCAGAATATACATGGACAGGAAACAAATATGCATAACTACAAAGTGCATTCAGGGCAAAACTAATGAAAAATAAAAGCAAATGGAATCTGCAGCATGGAATAAACCAGATAAAATGCATGAGCAAGTAAGTGCAGGCACAAGTAGCGGAAGTTGAACAAAAAAGAAAATTTTCTGCATCGCAGCTGAATTTGGAGTGACTCTACAAAATAGTACATTGAGGAGAGCAGATAAGCTACAGGTGCATTTGCAATTAGGAGCTTCCTGCACTATACAGTACAATGTGGAGTAAACAAACATGTTACAGGTGACATTAGGTGCAGATATAAGAAATCCAATCCAAACATGACAAAAAAAAGGAATAAAAAAATAAATATTACGAAAACCATATAAAACCTGTACATATTAGATATCACAAGTACTGGAACATGATGGATAGTAGTTTTTTTAAAATAAACTGAAAGGATTGGAAAACTGGAAATTACGCATAGATAAATTGATGCTTGAGAAAGAAAATACAAATATATAGCATAGTTGGCCCTCTAAAGTACTTTAGAACCAAAATCTCACGAAATTAAACACTGACCTAACTGAGGGACGGGTTACAGGAGACATCTGAAGACATTTCCAGGCCCTAAATGCAGATGGCATGGCATCCTGCTTTGAGAAACACGAATTTTGTTTAGTGGTTTTATTACTTTGTTGTGTTAAGTTATCCCAACATTAGACTTGGAACGGAAATAGCTAGAAGGAAATGTCTGTTTACAGAAAGAAGCTATGCCAGCTACGCTGTGGTGGAATGACTAGAAAGAAAACTGCAATGAAAACACTATCATCCAGCAAGAAAAATGGAAAAAGAAATCAGAATATGTAAGTCGGTTTAGTTTTCAAGATGCAGTGATGCATCTAGATGCTCTCATAATCAGTACCCCTGCAGGATCCTACACAAGCAAGTCTGAAACAACAGAACAAAAATAATTTTAAAACCTATTATAGGAAGATGTTCCATAAGACATAAGTACATACCGTTAGTTGCATATGTCTGCTGAGCATCCGTATTCTTCTTGTTAGCTGCAGGACCAATCCTCATGTGCCTTGTAGATAACAGCGTTCCATTCATCTCGGTCATAGCACGTGCCTGCTCATTCTGATCTCCAAAATGCACAAAACCATATCCTTTGGGCCGTCCAGTGATCCTATCAACAACAACTTTAGCTCCTCTAACCGAAGGGTAGTTAGCTCTGAACGTATCTTCCAACATGGAGTCAGTAACATCAGGAGCCAAATCACCAACAAATATTGGGTGATCCGAACCACTATCTCCACGCTTATCCCCAGTGCTAGCAGAAGCCCAGTTCAGCTTATAAGCCATCTCAACATTTGGCATCATCTGCCCATTGAAGTTGAACAGAGTATGTTCTGCAGCAGCTCGAGAGTAAAACTCAATAAAACCATAACCTTCTGAATGCCCAGTCTGCTTGTTCCTTATAATTTTTACAGAGGCAATCTGCAGTTACTTGAAAGTATTAGGCCAACAAAAATAATTTAACAAAAGTAATTAGGATGCCCATCAGACAGCAGAGTAGTTCAACTAAAATATATCAAGAGACTTGTATTACCTAATCGTTATACTGAACTTCCAAATTTGCAAAATCAGACTGTATATAAGAACTAGCAACAAGCAAGATATAACATGGAAACTAAAGCATCTGTCTTGAGAAATCTTGGTATAAGTTCGTTGTAAAAAGTCAATGTACTCACCTAAAGAATGACAGACTACACATTCATAAAGAGACACATTGCTTATCATGCACGACAGAGATAAGCATTAGAAGTTGAAAAAAAAAACACCTAACATCTTGATTCAATTGTATCTAACTATTCGAGACATGCGCCCCTTAGTTCCTCAGAGAAGACCGTGGATTAAAGAACTAGTATCCATCTCTATAACTATAACAGAACAAGAGCGTAACAGCACATACAGCTGCAGGCATATCACCAATCGTACAAGAGCCCCCACTCTCAGATTTCCAATGCCACGGCTTTCAGGGAGGGGAGGTAGAGAGAAGGATCACCTGCTGGCCCATGGGCGCGAAGGCGGTGTAGTGGAGGTAGCTCTCGTCCATCCAGTACTGAAGATCCCCGATCCACAGCGTCCTGACCTCACCGCTCCCCGGCGTGGTCCCATACTGCGGCGGTTGCGAGTACTGCGGGGGCGGAGGAGCGTACTGCTGCTGCGGCGGAGGGGCGTACTGCGGCTGCGGCGGAGGGGCGTACTGCTGCGGTGGTGGCGCGTACTGCTGCGTCTGAGGCGCG
>JAKNSH010321306.1:0-13531 GCA_027790015.1 Cymbopogon flexuosus
CAGGCCCGCGCGCGACTCCTTCCCCGCCGCCGGCCAAGAAAGCTCACCGCCGGACCCTTCCTGGACCTCCTCGGCGGCGACTCGAAGCCAGCCGCGGACGGATCCGGCGTGGCGCCCGTCTTCCCCGCCGTCTCGCAGCCAGTCGCGCTCGCGCCTCCAAGGCCGTGAGGTTGCTCCTCCCTTTTGTAGTTGGAGCCTTTCTTCTGGCTGGCCCACTTGGCAGCCCAGTCCAAGACACTGCTCTGACTAGTATTGTAAACCCTTTCCCCCTCTTCCCCTCGCCGGTATAGGATTTGGACGACATCGCTCGCCGGCGACGAGCGCGGCGCGGCGGCGGCCATGGACGGCGGCCATGGGATGAGGCAACCGATGTCTCCAGCGATCTCGGCCTCCGCTGTGCTGCCGCAGCAGCGGCAGATGCAGCCCCACCACCACCCGGCGCGGTCAGCAATCGCCGATCTCTTCACCCTATACCTCGGCGTGCGTGCATCCCTCGCCCCTAAATTCCTAATCTCCAGTCGAGTGGGCGTTTCTCTGCTGGTACTGACCCTGGGTGTTGTTGGCTTGCAGATGAACTCGAAGCAGCGTGCGGAAGACCCACTGAGAGAGAGCCCGTAAGCTGCTTCAGTTTCGATTTTTTTTTAACTTTAACAAAGATGTTCGTGACATTTGTCTTGATATCTGAACTGCATGGTTATAATACACACTATCCTCTAGTTTAGGTTGGTGTTGATAGATTTGGTCAGATTTTTTCGGCAATTTGGTTACTATATAGTTCAGGGACAAGGCTGCAATGATGATTCACATCCTTGTCATTTCAAATTCATATGCTGTAGACTTGTTGTTCAATAAACAAATTGAATAAGTTTATTCAAAATTATGATGCTAAAATTTAATTATTCAGGAACAAGCTGCAAAAGAGGGTGACTGCTCTGAACAGAGACCTTCCTCCCCGTGATGAGCAGTTCATTTCAGATTATGAGCAGTTGCGCATGCCATTCCCTGTAAGCAGTAGAATTATATAAGTATTTTATTTGTCTTAGGAGGTCTACAGAAGTTTAATTCGTATCTTTCTGTAGGACGTGGAGCAGTTGCAGGCAGTCACAGAATCAGTTCTCATCTCCTTTGTGCTGCAGTGCAGTAATCACGCACCACAATCTGAGTTCTTGCTCTTTGCTACACGGTGCCTATGTGCTCGAGGCCACCTTAGATGGGATAGCCTCCTTCCATCTCTGCTTAATACTGTTTCCTCCATAGAGGCACCTATGGTGCAAGGAGTTTCTGTGACTGGTGGTGGTCCTGCAACCCCTTCGTCAGCTATTATGCCAAATGCTCCAAACTTTCACCCGTCAAATCCGGCCTCACCTTTATCAGTAATGAACACCATAGGATCTCCTACTCAGTCTGGTATTGACCAACCTGTAGGTGCAAATGTGTCACCAATTAAGGCAGCTGAATTCTCCAGCTCTGCGCAACTTGGTACTGCAGCAAGAGGTGACCAATCTCGCAGGGGAGCAGAAGCTAGCTATCTGCATCATCTGTCCTGCAGGATAATTCTAGCAGGGCTGGAGTTCAATTTGAAGCCAGCTACCCATGCTGTGATTTTCCAGCATACGGTAAATTGGCTAGTCAACTGGGACCACAGGCCTCATGGCATGGATGAAGCTGATGCAATGCAAACTTGCAGGCTAGAAAAACCTTTGCATGAATGGATGCATCTATGCTTGGATGTTATATGGATTTTAGTTAATGAAGATAAATGTCGCATTCCATTTTATGAGCTTGTACGCTGCAACTTGCAGTTTCTTGAAAACATTCCTGATGATGAAGCACTAATTAGTATAATTATGGAGATTCATAGGAGGAGAGACATGGTGTGTATGCACATGCAAATGTTGGATCAACACCTTCATTGTCCGACATTTGGAACTCATCGTTTCTTATCACAATCATACCCAAGCATAGCTGGAGAATCTGTTACTAATCTGCGTTATTCTCCCATTACTTACCCTAGTGTATTGGGAGAGCCACTACATGGAGAGGTAATGTTACATTTATCTTAATTAGCAGCTTCTCCCCTATTATGTTTCTCATGTATTTTTTGGGACATGTGTCAATGTGTTTGTCATTGATGAACATGGAAACTACTGGACAGTTTCAGTGGTAATCATCATTCACTATTCCCTATAATGTTTTGAAGGTCATAGATCAAACAAAAGAAAAAGAACGAGGACAGTGTAAATGCCCTGGAGAATTCAGGAAGTAGTTATGTGGTTGGTCATGAATAAGTTGATATTTCTAGTTACGGAAATAGATTATGGTAAACTGTGAATAGCATTGTTATTTTTTTGAGCTTATTGCATTTTTTTTTCTCCTACAGGAGAGCTGCATATAATCATATTAAGAAGAAAAAAAATTGAAAAGAGCTCATACAAAGCCATACCAGCACACACCACCAGGATTTAGAGCATATTGTATTTCTTAAGAATGTTGATTTTTTTGGCACTTTATTTGCCATATGCATGGATTAAAATTTAAAACTCTTTATTTGCTTCTTATCGCCTGCCATCTGCAACTTTAACCACACATTTTTCATAATACAATCTTATGGAGATATCTTGGAGGATAAGTAATGTGCTCCTTTTAGAGACCTATATTGGTGTCAAAATTATATACTTCATGTGCATGGACTAGAACTACAAAATGACTTATGCATATAAGAACAAATACAGCAAATTCTGTGCTGTTGTTACTATTTCATTGCTTAAGACAATAACAAAGTTATTAGTTAAAGGGCATTTTTCATGTTATGGAGGCAATATATGGAATATGGATTTTTGGCTCCTGTTGCAACATGTTGATTACGCTTACGGTAATATACAAGCAGCATGAATGTTTATATGGAAAAAGTGAAATGAGAACTATTTGCGTCTGTTAGCAATAAGTGGATACAGATTTATTATTCGTCGTGTACTATCAAACCTGATTTTATTTTATTGTTTAGGATCTTGCAAACTCCATTCCTAAGGGTGGTTTAGACTGGGAACGTGCTCTTCGTTGCTTGAGGCATGCTCTCCGCACAACCCCATCACCAGACTGGTGGAGACGTGTTCTTCTTGTTGCCCCTTGTTACAGGTCACAGTCTCAGCAATCATCAACTCCTGGAGCTGTTTTCTCACCTGATATGATTGGTGAGGCAGTTGCTGACAGGACAATTGAACTACTGAGGCTTACTAACTCAGGTTAGTATCTGAAGCTTCATGATTTGTCCATTCAATGTAGAGATGGTAGGAATCATATGTTTCATTCATGGGTACCCCCTTCCACAATTTTTCATGGGTACTCCCCTTTCTCCAAATAGTTATGTGCGGCACCTTTCCCCCCAAAAAACATAAATAGCTAGAGATAAGGATTAATGATGTTGTTAGCTTCCTCACAAAAAGTTGCTGCCTACTGTGTCTTTACTCAACAAATCTTTGCATACTATTGCAGAAACTCAATGCTGGCAAGATTGGCTTTTGTTTGCTGACATCTTTTTCTTCCTAATGAAAAGTGGATGCATTGACTTTCTTGATTTTGTGGACAAGCTTGCTTCTCGTGTAACAAATAGTGATCAACAGATTCTGCGGAGCAATCATGTCACTTGGTTGCTTGCACAGATTATCCGCATTGAGATTGTGATGAACACTCTTAGTTCAGACCCAAGGAAGGTGATGTACATTTGTATGACTCTTTTTAAATAAAATTTACAGTTTTCGTAATTCAATGCAATTGATGATTCCTTGTGCAACATTCAAGGAGCTTATCCTCATTCAATCAGATGGGCTAACCCTACATTCCCTGAGCTTTAGCTCTATGCTCATTTAATCAGATTAGCTCTATGAAAATCTAAAAGATAAAGATTTTTTTTGCAGTATGCTCATGCTTCCTGTTCTTACTGTCTTGTCATCATTATGTCCATTTCATGTGCTATCAGGTTGAGACCACAAGAAAGATCATTTCATTCCACAAAGAAGACAAAAGCCTTGACGCCAACAATATTGGCCCTCAAAGTATTCTTCTTGATTTCATTAGTAGCAGTCAGACTCTGCGCATTTGGTCTTTCAACACGTCGATTAGAGAACATTTGAACAGTGATCAGCTTCAGAAAGGAAAACAGATTGATGAATGGTGGAAACAGATGACAAAAGGTACACTTACTCTGGAAGTACCATTGTGATTTTGGTATGTAGATTACCTTGTAGATCCAGAATTCATGGAAGGAAATTTGATGTCATATATAAGCAATATGTGACCAATCGATCGCAGAAAAGAATCTTACTCCTTTTTTCAATTAGAAAATCTTGCTCTTTTCATGACATAATAATACTAGAGTTTAGTGTTCATTTGATGCTTTTGCATTTTCTGGAGTGAGATTTATGGTTACACAAATTGTCACGCTTTGCATTCTTTCATGTGCCTATGATTAATATGAAAGTTACCATTTCTTCCTTCAAATAATAGCTTCTGGTGAGAGGATGATAGACTTTACAAACTTGGATGAACGAGCAACGGGCATGTTCTGGGTTCTCTCGTTCACCATGGCGCAGCCAGCTTGCGAAGCAGTAATGAATTGGTTTACGTCAGCTGGAATGGCAGATTTAATTCAAGGGCCTAATATGCAGCCAAGTGAAAGAATAATGATGATGCGTGAAACTTACCCTCTGTCAATGTCATTGCTTTCTGGGTTGTCTATCAATCTTTGTCTGAAGCTTGCTTTCCAGCTTGAAGAGACCATATTTCTTGGCCAGGTAAAAACACCAAACATGAACTGCTGCTAAGACCTAAGTTTATCCTTCTGTTTATCTATTTTTTAACCCATGGCATCCTTTTAGTGCTCACATGGATCCAAGTAACATGCACATGCTTCAATATTTACAACCAGGGCGATTTGATATGGTTGCAATATCACATGATTCTATCAATAATAGCTAATTATTTTGTGTTATATCTAAATCGTTGTGTGTTTCCTTTACATTATGTAAACTGTAAAGTGAGTACTTTGTATGTTATGAAATCATCCGTAGTCTTCAGTAAGTAGATTTTTCGAGTAGTATCCTGTATCCACACCTTGACAACTACATGTTAGTCAGCAAGTATTGACCTTTCTTTTTCTCTTGGTAGGCTGTCCCTAGCATTGCTATGGTGGAAACCTATGTGAGATTACTGCTTATAGCACCCCATTCATTGTTCCGTCCCCATTTTACGGTAAGTTCTTATGTTCTCCTGTGGTGAACTATGTACTGGTACAGCAGCATGGCATTATGCAACCCTGAATATTAATTTTTGTCTGGTTTCTGAATTCTGACCTTAATGTAATAGTTTCATGTTCAAAATTACATACAGGACAAAATAATGAAAATTCTGATATCCACCCATTATTTTATTAAACTTTTGCAGACATTAACTCAAAGATCTCCATCTATTTTGAGCAAATCTGGTGTGTCTTTGCTCCTACTTGAGATACTGAATTACAGATTGCTGCCTTTGTATAGGTAAATCTATAATTAACTGTATAATTTTTCCCTCTTTGTCTGATAGGAAACTTTTATTTATCAAACATATCATCAAATTCCCACCCCTCCATGAGTATTTCGTTTTCCCTTGGGGAGGAGGGACACCATGTTTTTCACTTCTTACATGTGAAAATAAGGGAGACCTTGTTTGCCATTTGTTTTTGTTGAAAATTTGCAACCTTTTCCTTCCTTCTAGAACAACAAATCCTTTTGGTTCAAGCGCAGTGGGCTAATATTCCTTCCTTCTATTAATTATTATTATGCATAATTTTCTGTGCACCAATGCGTTGTTCAGGTATCATGGAAAAAGTAAGGCGTTGATGTATGATGTCACAAAGATAATATCAATGATTAAGGGTAAACGTGGAGAGCATCGCCTTTTTAGATTGGCAGAAAATTTGTGCATGAATTTGATTCTCTCACTGAAAGACTTCTTTTTTGTGAAAAAGGAATTGAAGGTAATGGGTGTACTTTCTTGCCTTTGGAGATCTGACAGTCACAGTCACCAGATCATATTAAACTGACCTTTTACTTGTACATGCATTTAATGCAGGGTCCGACTGAATTTACTGAAACTCTAAACCGCATAACAATAATAAGTCTTGCGATCACTATCAAGACACGTGGAATTGCTGAGGTTGAACACATGATTTATCTTCAACCATTGTTAGAGCAAATTATGGCAACCAGTCAGCATACCTGGTCAGAAAAGACACTACGTTATTTCCCTCCTCTCATTCGTGATTTTTTAATGGGGAGAATGGATAAGAGAGGTCAAGCTATCCAAGCATGGCAGCAGGTATTGTTTTCTTATCTTTAGGACTGTGTGTTTGTCCATTTATATGTTTTCTTCAACACTTCTACCATCTATGTATTCCACATACATTTGAGTAGTGTTTGGTTGCTTGGACAAATTTGGATGTAATGGAATTGTTTTGGATATAGTCCTGAATGAGATGGTTCAATTTAACATGGTTGGCTGAATTTTGTTAGATGTATAGATGTGTCTATATTTTCCCTCTACTTCAAGGGCCTCTTTGTAAATATATGTACACATGTATCTATACATCTAACAAATGTATGGGATGGTGCAAGATTTTGTTTGGTTGGAGGATAGGAATATAGGATGCAACATGAATGGTTACAATAGCTACCAACATAAGAATTATATCCATGTAAGTTCATTATTTACAAAAAAAATCAAAACGAAAATCAATACTACTCTAATCAGTATTAACATTTGCTAAGTTAATTATATCTTATTGTATTAGTAATCATCAGTGGTTACTAACCATGGTTACTAACATTTTCTAACTAAGTTAATTATAATTGTATTCGTAATCATCAGCAGTCACCTACAGCCTGCAATAGTTATTATCATTAACAACAATTTTAACATAGTTAATATTTCTTTATACTGACTAACAATGTTTTCAAATCACCTAGTCATAAGGAACCGATCAAATTACTAATCATGTTTAGTTGTTGATCAGCTCGATTAGTTGACTTTATCCCCAGGATGTATATGGTGTCCTATCTCACTCGACACATTCATTGACTCTATGAAGAATGTCCCTGCTGGACTGTTGGCAAAAAAGTTGAAGCATACTAGTAGAACCCCAAGGCATAGTTTGAGCAGAGCATCAAACAGAGCAAGAGTTTTTCGCTCAAAAACAGAGCAAGAGCAAGCCATTATGAACAGGCTAGCAGAGCAGGTCAAAGCAAGAGTATCAAACTATCAACAGAGCAAGAGCAAGCTACTTTGAACGGACCAGCATAGCAGAGCAAGGATATGGAGCGCCACAGTATACACTCACTGTCGGAGCTAGAGCCACACAAATGTGGAAGGGAAGGGAGCCGCGGAGCCAGCGGTGCTTGGCAGCTTGAGGGACGGATGGGATCCTGCAGGTTTAAGGAACAGCGCTGAGCTTGAGGAAGGGACGCAACTGTAGCTTGAAGGGATTTCGGATGGGTGGTGGTGGAAGTGCGAACTAAAGTTTGAAAGCTGGCGCCTCCCTTTTGGATTGGGAATAATGGAGAGTCACCAGGGAAGCAGGGTATCCTAAATAAACCTAATAGTAGACCAAATTGCCAACCAAATACCTCAATCATCAGCCCAATATTCTTATGTCAGCAGGCAGCCAAGTTGTCACTCTTCCCTGATCGGACAACTAATTGCGATAAGTCGATGACTTAAATCTAATTGGACTAATTGGGTCGGTGGATTTGATAATCGGTGTCAATGGGAGGGTGGGAATGAGGCTTAAAACTTATCAGATCAAAAATAATGATTTTTTTTTGGTATTGTACGGTTTATAGTGTTACTAAATTGCTACCACGTTTATCAGTGAAGTTTTGGCGCAGTCTGCTTCATTCTTTGCCTTTTGTATGATTTTATTGATAACTTCCCTTTTTCTTCAGGCAGAAACAACCGTTATTAACCAATGTAATCAGCTGCTCTCACCATCTGCTGAGCCAAACTATGTCATGACTTATTTGAGCCACAGTTTCCCTCAGCATCGTCAATATCTTTGCGCTGGTGCTTGGATGCTGATGAATGGACATCTTGAGATCAACAGTGCAAATCTTGTATGTTTTAATTATTCTTTTAATGTGACTGTTATTTATTTCTCTTTCTATGTGTTTATCTCATGGTCTTCACGCAGGCTCGTGTCTTGAGAGAGTTTTCACCTGAGGAAGTTACAGCAAATATCTATACAATGGTTGATGTGCTTCTGCATCATATCCAATTTGAGGTGCAAAGAGGGCATCTAGCACAGGTCTGCTTAACCAGAACAAGAACTATTTTATTTATCTTACTGGTGTATTAAATAAACTCATCTCTCTATAGGCTCTTTTCAGAAGCTACCATGTAAAATTTCTGATCATTTATTTTATGCAGGACTTGCTACCCAAAGCAATCACAAATCTTTCTTTCTTTATATGGACACATGAACTCCTTCCGCTGGATATTCTATTGCTAGCTCTTATTGACAGGGATGATGATCCTTATGCTTTACGCCTTGTGGTAAGGACTCTTGAACTTTCCAATCAATTCCATTTTTCTGAAATCATGTTGAACCATAAATTTTCTTTTAGTTTCTATCGATTTTGTTCCAATGCAAAATAATTTAGCTGTCCATATCTCTTCTGCTTTCAAATGTAAGTCATTTGGGACACTGAGAAGGTCCAGAATTGTGTTTCTTTTTTTTTTTTCTAAAAAATATTTATGATCATAGTAGCATCAGTCTTATATGTTACGTTGATGGTCAAAGCTCATGAAATGTCAGACAAATCCCAAAACGATCAAATTTCTGATAGAGGCTGTAGTCAATTCAACTGATGTTCTTGGTCACACTTTAAAAGTTGTACTTATATTCTATTCACAGATCTTGAATTATATTCTCAATAGTGATGTCCCTATGCTTGCACTTTGATTCCTTACAATTGCCTATCGACTAGTGCATTAAGCTGGTTGGTTTCCATTTTTACTGTAGTCTGTATCTGCCTAGATTCTGTATTGTTTGTATCACGGTTCTTAAAATGGATTCACCATGCTAAATTTAATATATTACTAGTTGCTTCAGCCGTGCATGCACATGATTAATGTTGATCATCATTTTACCATCACAGATAAATCTGCTTGAAAAGACAGAACTTCAGCAAAGAGTCAAGAATTTCTGTAGTACTCGTTCTCCAGAGCATTGGTTGAAAAATCAACATCCAAAAAGAGCTGAGCTCCAGAAAGCTCTTGGCAGCCATCTCTCATGGAAGGACCGGTAATTGGAATCCTTTAGTATATTACTTACTAAAGTGCTTTATACATTAGTAAAGTCAATGCATTAAGTAATTATGCAATTACATTTCTCATGTTTGATATTTGTGTGACATGGCACCCATATAACAAATTAAGTTCCATTCAAAAAGCTGTGTTTTGTTGAATAGCAATTTCATCTATTTATTGCATAGTTATGTTTTTTATATTATTTTGGTTGCCTGATACAATTTGATATTTTGGATATGCTGGTCATGTTTTTGGCCAGTATGGTGTTTTATTAGGACTACATTTTATCTACGGTCAGTGATTGTTTCGCCATTATATCCCAGCCTTAAAATAAATTTTGTAATATATGCTGCACCTATTCCAAAAATATAAGGCTACTCTTGGCTATCAATCAACTTACCAAACAGAATGCGAGTGTTTCTTCTGAGATACAATGCATATTGTTGGTACATCAAATGTTATTCTACTTCAGCACAAGGCTACCTGTCTACCTTTTTTATGCTTGTTCTTCTCTTTTGATATTTCTTTCATTCTGTTCCTACTGAAGCTTTTAGGATAATGTATCATTTAAATTGGAGACATTTCCATATTTGACTTTGGTTTTTAACTGTAGTGTTCACTATTTTTGTTTTTAGTGGTGGTCATAGAATCTTGATGTACTATAGTTGTGTTAATGCAGATATCCACCCTTCTTCGATGACATTGCTGCGCGCTTGCTTCCTGTTATCCCGCTGATTATTTATAGGCTTATTGAGAATGATGCAACGGACATTGCAGACAGAGTTCTTGCATTTTATTCTTCCTTGCTTGCTTTCCACCCGCTAAGATTTACATTTGTACGTGATATTCTTGCGTATTTCTATGGTCATCTTCCAATCAAACTAATTGGTAGGATCCTCAACCTGCTGGGTGTTAGCACTAAGGTAAACCTATTTACTCTTTTAGTTGTAATGCTTTGTACCTAAAACTTGCTAACTGTGAGCTTTTTCCAGACCCCCTTTTCGGAATCTTTTGCTAAATATTTAGTGTCATCAAATTCTTCAACATGTCCACCACTGGAATACTTTGCCAACCTGTTGCTAAACCTAGTTAATAACGTTATACCTCCTTTAAGTAGCAAATCCAAATCAAACCCAGCAGACACAACACGCTCGACTTTCAACAAGCATCATGCATCTTCACAACCTGGTGGAGTCGGTAACACTGATGGCCAGAGGGCATTTTATCAGAATCAGGATCCTGGGTCATATACGCAGCTTGTTTTGGAAACAGCAGCTATTGAGATTCTCTCACTTCCTGTGCCTGCTGCTCAAATAGTGTCCTCATTGGTTCAAATAATAGCACATGTACAAGCAATGCTTGTACAGTCAAATAGTGGCCAAGGAATGTCAGGTGGTTTGGCACAAAGTTCTGGGCTGCCAACGTCTCCTTCAGGAGCTGCTGAATCCTCTGGTCCCAACCAAGCAAACAGTGCTGCAAGTGGGATCAATGCCACTAACTTTGTTTCTAGGAGTGGCTACTCTTGCCAACAATTGTCTGTTTTGATGATTCAAGCATGTGGTCTTTTGCTGGCACAACTCCCACCAGAATTCCATATGCAACTATATTCAGAAGCAGCTCGAGTCATAAAAGATTGCTGGTGGCTTGCTGATAGTTCCAGGCCTGTTAAAGAGCTTGACTCTGCTGTTGGCTATGCACTGTTGGATCCTACATGGGCTTCCCAGGACAATACATCGACAGCCATAGGTAGAACACTTTTTTTAGTCTTGTGAGCTGGATCAGATCAGAGTTAACTTAATGGAAAACTATATGGCGCCCTCATTAGCTAAAATACCATGTTGCAATGTTTCAAAAATCATCACAAAAATCATGTATGTCGCTGTCAACATGGTGTTTTAGCTATCGAGGGTGCCAGCCCACCCGTGTGCCAAATCTGCACTCTAACTTAATATGCTAGTGACTCACTTATGTCTTGTGTTGTCTGTGCTTTGGCTGCAGGTAACATTGTCGCCCTTTTGCATTCATTTTTTAGCAATCTTCCACAAGAATGGCTGGAATCTACCCATACTGTCATCAAACACCTTCGGCCAGTCAATTCAGTTGCCATGTTAAGAATTGCCTTCCGCATATTGGGTCCCTTGTTACCTCGTCTAGCCTTTGCTCGGCCTTTGTTCATGAAGGTATATACTTGTTTTTCCCTTTGTGGTTACCCCCAAAATTTAAAATCTGTGCTATATATATCTTTTTTTCCTTTAAACCAAAAGGTCAACTAACCTTGGAGGAACTAGGTGTTTTTTTTAAAAAAAATAATGGTTAAGAAATATGCACCTAAATTTTCCTCGACGAGTACTTGAACTTGAGTGGTCCAGGCATACGTCCACTGTCCTTGACTATCTGAGCTGGCTTTGTTCATTGCTTTAGATTTACATTATGAGCTATTAAGTGGTCTAAAGTTGAAGTCAACACCTTTTTATGGCAAGGTGTAAGTCACTTCGAATTGGATCAGCATATGCTGTACCTGCAATGCAACCTCAATAGCTGCTGCAAGTTTCATTTCATCATTTAGCACCCTTCCAGCATTTTCTGTCAGAAATTACATATATTTTAAACATGTTTGCTTTGCTTGGGTATCTTTGACATGATCAAGCTTTAAGTGAGTACGTTCAAATTTAGTTGATTTTTGCATCATGTGATTCCCAATCATTTTGTTTGAACTGATTTTTTTAATAACTTTAACTAGCCAGCCTGGGGCAATATATTGTTTAATTATATAGACTACATTATTTTGCTTGTGCTACTAAATTAGTTTCATTGTTTGGTTTTTGCAGACCTTGGCTTTACTCTTCAATGTTCTGGGTGATGTGTTTGGTAAGAACTCTCCGGTCTCAAATCCAAATCCCGTGGAGGCATCAGAAATTGCAGACATAATTGACTTCTTGTAAGACATATATTTTTCTTTCCTGATATGCATTTTTCTCATCCCACACCAAAGTGTTACTGCATATAGTCATCTTCGTATCCATCTCAATACCATGATTTCCTTCTCATGCTAAACAGGCATCACGCGGTGATGTATGAAGGCCAAGGAGGTCCTGTTCAGAGTACGAGCAAACCCAAGCTGGAGATACTGACATTATGCGGGAAAGTAATAGAAATTTTGAGACCAGACGTGCAACATCTTCTCTCCCACCTGAAGATTGATCCCACTTCTTCAATCTATGCTGCAACACATCCAAAGCTAGTTCAAAACTCATCATAATGTTATAGCTTACAAGTGTATTCTAATGATGCAAGACGCTTGGAACCACTGCAGAAGTCTCAGCGTGTGATGTTGTAGGAGTAGGATCAGTAGAATTGCAATTACTGTAACATGTATCCTCATTAAACAGGAATCTAGATCTTCCCGTAATGAGTAGGGGCATATTCGGTGTTGCAATTACTGTAACATGTATCCTTTAGCTAGAAAATGTTGTAAATACTGACTGCTTAAGCGCCTATTAGGACATGCATAATTACATTGTGTAACCATGGAGGTTAGCTTGCCGCCTAAATTTTGGTTGCCTTGCCTATGAATCGTGCGACATCTGTATCCTGTCGCATTAGGGAGCAAGTGACAACCGTCACGGTCGCATGATGCAAAGATTTGTGCCGGTTGTTCGATTGTCACGTGCATATCTCTTCGTAACAGTGCTGCATGTGTGGAAGGTTTGTCCGCGGAGTGACTGCATCGCTAGTTAAGGTGTACCATCGCAATGAATTAACAATGGCTTACAAGGAATCACGGACAGTTTCTGTTGCCGAGATCCTCATTAAACAGCGACTTTAATTTCTCTCCGTACTCTCTTAAGTTCTGCGACCCCCTCCGATTCCACAGGTCCACATTATCTGTAGGCCCTTTTGAATAGGTGACCTAGAGAATTTCTTACAGAGTTAATAAATTGGTCAAGGAAAAATGAAGCTACTCTAGGCAATTTATTACATAAGGAAAGAATGAAGCTAGGAGTGTACTTATAACATAAGTTCTTCAATTAATAATTATTTTCTTATAAGGAAATTCTAGACCGATCTTGCATCTAGGAAAATCAGTCTGAACTAGGCAACTCTCCCTGAGGCGTTGGATTTCTAGAGCACCCATTGCTTGGGGGACACAAACCAAACAACCCCTTAGAACTGAATTGAAATTTTGAAAAGT
>JAKNSH010321349.1:0-10531 GCA_027790015.1 Cymbopogon flexuosus
GGGCTATCCAGAGCAGCACTAGACTTTGTTGAACTCATGACATGCTCAATTCCGAAAGGATATAGACAAAGAATCATTGAATCCAACTGATCATTCTTTATTATTTAATAAAGTAAATTGATTAATAAGTAAATGTCAAGGAACAAAACCACAAAGCTTTTGAGTGTAATTTTTATGAAGCAAATCTCCAAAGTGGGAGAGTCTGCATTGTGAGTGCCTTTACCTGAACTACTATTAAACCTCTATGTCTTTTGTGCTCACTCAGTAGAAGCCCACTCATGACATAAAATTTGCTCGCCAGTGATACAAAACACTAAAACTTGTGTTCAATAAATATAAACATAATGGAAGTAGTGGACCATTTCTTAGTGTCTGGTGGTTACTCGAGGCATGAGAGACAAAGGGATCAACTCACTAGGATTTCAAATCCTATAGTACCCATGAGTTATGCATAATAGCATAAGCTAGCAACTCAGGAGCTATATGGGTGTGCATTGTGTGTATGTGGTAGTGCGTGAACAAGTATCATCCTTCATTCTTATAACCATTGAAGGAGAAAAAGATCCAAAATGCAAACAAAATATGCTACCAACTCTAGTAGCATGTTTGTAGGAGTGCAACACAACAAGAACCAGTTTTAGTATAAAAACAGTCTCATGCCTCATTTGAATCAAACTTGTTTCCTTGCAGTTACATAGACCTGCAAAATATGCAAACATACGACTCATTTATAAATCTTGTCTTGTTGAAGATGAATGTCCGTAGTGCACTCCCAAAAATAAATCTTCAATCATTGCCAATCGAATGAACTAATTTATTGCCCTGAGTTCTTTTTCAATGCAATTGATTTGTGCACACTTCTATCAAGTTCTCGAAGTGTTCATCTGCCTCTTCGTCTTAATTTCCCAATGTATCCCATTCTCACGATAAAGCTAGCCATGTGGGCATAATTTGCATTATATTCAGCATTACTCCAGATTCCTGGATTAGTTTCTAAATCAGTCAGAATAGAGAACAACGGACTAATGTCATCATCAAGCAGTAGGTATTCAGCCATGGGAGAGCTCGACCTTAAAACACAAAGCTCAAAGACAATGTTGGGAGACAAGCTGATATTGTTTTAGGGGTGGAGGATCCTATTCTTGTTTGGGAATAACCCCTTGTGTGTTGTGAACCCATCTGAATGCTGACTATATATATAGGGTGGGGGTGGGTGGTTACTTCCCAGGTTGCCACCGAGCGTCTTAATGTTATATATGGACAATGGTTGGTGTTTTAGCCTTTTTTGTGTTTTACACAGTAGTAGTGTAGTACTATGGTTGTTCCATAGTGTAATGGCAGTTGCTTGAAAGCAAAACCCATGTAAATTTGCAGCTAGGGCCAGAGGAGAAAGAGAAGCCACTGAAATGTCGCTTGACTCCCTCAGTGAGGAAAGAGTGTGTTTGACACGGAAGCTTGCTTAACAGCCAGGAGCCTCAAATCTAGGGCTCGAGGCGAGGTCAATAACGCTGGGGCAATCTGGAGCATCACTAAACTTTGCTGAACTCTGAAGATGCTTGATAAAGGAAGGATAGAGTCAGGAATCAAAAACTGTTAATTTTTTATTTAAAGAAAATGATTAAAAAGGAAAATGTCAAGAAATAAAAATTGC
Organism: Cymbopogon flexuosus; assembly: GCA_027790015.1. Classification (NCBI taxonomy): domain Eukaryota; kingdom Viridiplantae; phylum Streptophyta; class Magnoliopsida; order Poales; family Poaceae; genus Cymbopogon; species Cymbopogon flexuosus. The sequence continues at coordinate 1,652 of JAKNSH010321349.1, forward strand.
AAAGAAACCTTTTAGTGCCAGATTGGTGAAGCCAGTCTCCAACGGGTGTTCTAAGAAATAACTTAAATACATACCCACTGGCGCCGCCCCTGTATGGATGGTCTATAGTGTGTGTGGTGGCATTTCCTTGAAAGAAGCGATAGTAATCCGAATCCTTGTAGATATGCCAGATCGAGGGAGTTCAGGGTGGGGCTGTGTTTCGGGGAGGCGAACGAGAGGAGCCATCGAAATCTGGCTGGACTCCCTGGGTGTGGAAAGCATGTGCTTGATACAAGCCTGGTTCCAGAAGCTAGCGTCAATTCTAGTGCCCAAGGGGAGGTTGATGTCACTGGGTCATAAGGAGCAGAAGTAGACTTACGCATGATGAAAGATCAATATAGACATAGAGGCATTCCTTTATTTATTAAATAAAAATTGATTGATAAGGAAAGTATCTTGGAGTAAAACCACACAACCTTTTAGTGTCATTTTGGTGAAGGCAATCTTCAAGCAGGTAACTATAGAAGCTAGCTATGCAGAGCTGCACAATACATTAAGGATGGTGTACTGCTAACAATGCTAGTTCACCACACCACATAAGAACAAAACACAACCCAAGCACTCCGTGAGACAACACAACCCAAGCAAAAAAATCCACCTACCCAAGATAGTCAGCCACTGGCTTCCTGTTCACAAGCTAGCTTTGCAGGCCTTGCTGTCATGCCAACGTATTTGAGCGCGATATGTCATGCTGGACCTTGTGCTAAAACTCCTGATGCATCCCATCCCCATTAGAATCGTTTCAGCCACACACCCATGTCGATGGTGACCCTTAAAGAGAGCAACTCAGCACACTCATCAGTCCATTACTCATCCCCCCACACCTTGAATTTTCTTCTTTCTTTGAGATCATTGAATAATTTGTTTACTAATGTATAGAATCCACAAGCACTACACAGTAAACATATATATCAAGTAACTCGTCCCAACCATTGAGGTCGACCAAAGATTATATAAATAAGGGCAGTCCCGCTTCTTAGCCACTAAGGTGGACCAAGTCAAATGCAACTGTCTATGTGAATGTGTTCTTGGAATATACCTACTGAACCATCATTTGTTTTTGCTGCAACAGCTGCTGAAGGTATCTGAATAGTGGAATATTTACTATGAAGCCAGTGTGATGTCCACGCCTGTGATGGTCCCCTAGGCTATGGCAATCCTTGCTGGGGTGATCATGACGGGTCTTTCAAATCTAGACTTTGATCCAGGTGTGCAGTTTGATCGCCTGGTTCTCATCAACGCTTCAATCGTCCGGTCAGCTCTTCCTCTTCCTCTCCCCCCTTTCTCCTGGTTGCTCAATGAGGATTTTGTTGGTTTGATCTTGCAATCTTGTCTCGGTGGTGTTGCTAAGGATTTTAAGGTTTCTTTTCTCTCTGGTTGGGTGTTCAGCTTTCAAGTCTCATGCAAACATGTTGGTCTCATGATCTATTACAAGAAATCCTTTATTTGCAACTTTTTCTCGGGGTTCTTTCTCTGGGGAAAGGGAGGTCCCAATTGGACTTTAGATTATCAGGCTTGGTGCCGAGAACAGGAGGCTGAGTGGACGCTAGTTGGTCCCAAAGGCAAAGCCATTCCCTCTGGGAAAAAGTCCTATGCTGATATCGTTAAATCTCCTTCCTAAAATCGTACTTCTGTCTTCCATCGTCTTTCTTATCCCAATGATCATTATAAATTTTCTTTCTGACATTTCTTGCCAGAGTTCCACCTCACCGGAGTTGGGGAAGAAGCCCTCTCACCGTTGGGTTCCTAAAGCTTCAGTTACTGGTTCTTCCGCTTCCTCCATTAATCACATTCATTCTCATTCACTGACCAATTATCAGCTCTCCAATTTGAATTCAAAATCTAAAGTTTCTGGGCCTGCTGTTGGCCGTAGGCCTTGTCCGATTTGTATTGGGCTGGGTCAGTACATCAAGGCCCATACCAATATGGTCCGATGCCTCAAATGCCTCTCCAGTGATTATGCAGTATCAGAACATTTTTGGAAGGATTGTTCTTTTTGGGGAAGTAATTCGAATCCGAGTGAGTCTCGGCGTGAATCTCGTCCGGCCCATTACAGTTCGACATTTCAGCCCACTGCTTTGGAAGGTGAAGGGGCAGGGGCAGGTCCCGTATTTATGGGGAATCGGAGCTCTCGAGAAAACCCCTTGTCAAAACCACCGCTCCACCATCAGTCTCTCCTCTGCTCTTCTCGGCGTCGTCGTCGGAGGTGGAAGCAATGGCTAACTTTGCGGTGGATACGCGTCCGTGGTCCCTCATGGATGGGAGGTGGAGTTCCCTCCAGCCCAACCTCAGCTTCGCCATGAAGTGTTCGTGGCGGCCTGCTACTCACGCTACAATGAGAACCTGGCCATCATCAAGCTTCAGCCACCAGCCAGCAAGTACGACTTCAGTCTTTTGGCTCCTGAGCTTTGTAAGTATTTTCTGGAAATCCATGGTACTCGAGTTGTTGCAGTCGATCCTTGCCCGTTGGGAGATGCCTATGTCCAGTTCAGGTTTGCTCAGGATAGAGAAAAATTTTTGGGGCCTGTTCTTCGAGTTGGCAACTATAAGTCTATAACATGTTAGTGATTAGACATGATGAAGCTGATAATGCTAGGAGTTTGGATCTGAATACGGAGGCTTGGGTGATGATGCTAGGTTTTCCAGATGATTTGCGCAATGATGAAGTGATCTCCAAAGCTGTTTCGGGATTTGGGATTATGGTTAGTTGGAAGGCTACTCAGGCTGTAGTCACCATTAGGGTCAATCTGCATGATGATAGGAAAATCTCTTGTTCTGTCAAGGTTGGGGCTAGGATAGCACCAAGGGGTAAGTCTTGGACTCTTGCTGTTTATTGTCTGAAAAAGACTGGTGTTGTTGAGTTGCCTGATGAAGATGCACCTATTATGGTTGGCCCTCTCCATCCCCTGATGCCTGATGGACCGCATTGGGATGGTCCAGTTCCACTGGCTGGTTCAAATCTCTCTCCAGCAGCCTCTAATTGGTGGAAATCTGGAGAATATGCATGTTGATGGGGATGGCTCTAGGGCTCATGTTCATCAGGGTCTTGAGGGTCAGTTTGATGCTTCTGTGGGTAGTTTTCTGAATGCAGATAATCTGAATGTTGGTGGCACTCTTGTTGTCCAGTCTGATCCACAGCATACTTCTAGTCCTGTGGCGAATCCCATCATTGGTGCTAGTCGAGTCCCAATTCTTTAGGATGGGAATCTGATCATTCGTGGTTCAGATTTTGATAGCACTACTGAGACAGGTCCTCTAATCCCTTCTGGGAACAAGGCAAGTGTGAAGAATGTGAAGGCTCCAAGTATTGATTTGGCTGCTAAGGAACCAACCACTGACTTGGTTGGCAAGAATATTGTCAGCACTAATGCTATTGTGGTTGCCCAGACTCCCCCAGTTGCAAAGCGTAAATCGTTTGCTGAGGTACTATCTTTTCTTAACAAAACTCCTGTTGCCTGCTACTTTCAATTATTATCCTCTTGTACCATTGATCTAGACATGGAAGTACCTATCTTTTTCTCTAATCCAGTTGATCTAGCCCATTTGTTATGTATTATTACTGCTCATTTTGGTGATCCTGATGCATTGCAAATTATGATCCAGATCCTGGAAGAGGATGAGGATGTGGTTAAGATCATTAGCCCTGAACTGTTTACCCCAAACAAGAGAAGGGCTAGGAAGATGAAGGAGCCTCTTCCGGATGCTTTTCTCAGGCGTAGTCAACGCAATGCTGCCAAGACAGGAGGGTTTAAGGGGAAATCTGCTGTGGAAGTCCTGAATCCGAAGCCTCTTCAAGTGATCCCTGTCAGTCCTGCACAAGAACCTGCTCATGGTCCTGCACCTTTCCTGAATGAAGAAGTGGTGACTGGCATTGCTATTGGCTTCCTCCAGATACATCCTACGGTTGTGTCTGCTGAATTAATCAACCTTGAAGCAAATGAAGAACTCAGCCAGTAAGAAGGTGGTTGGTGAAGCACTGAGAATCTGTGAAGTGCTTCTTTCTTTTGTTAGCCTCAGTAGACCTGCCTAGTCTAGGATATTCTGGCTTGCATGCAAACTATAATTGTACAGTTGTAATAGAGAGGCTACTGTCGTTTGTTTGGCTTGCAACTCTTGTGAACATCTTTCTCTTTAATCAAATGGTTATATTTGCCTATATTGTATCCTGTCTGTCAGTCTCTCATGCTTTTGTTTCCTATTCTCCTAATATGTCTTTGTCCTATCTAAACTCACTTTCTTGGTATGTGAGGTGCCAAGACACTCCCTTTCTCTCTATCATGTGTTTTTTATGGATAGTAACAGAAATATAAAAATTTTGGTGTGGAATATCAGGGGAATTAACTCCCAGGATAAGTGGGATGCACTCAAAGAAAAGATCGTAGAGAGTGCTTGTCATATTGTTTGCATCGAGGAAACGAAGAGGGAATCCTTAATCCTTTCTATTTGAAAAAATTTTGTCCTCGCTATCTGGACAAATTTATATTCTTTCCTTCCATTGGTGCTTCTGGTGGTCTCATCACTATTTGGAACAGTAGCATTCTGACTGGAACCTTTTTCATGGAAACAATTATGCTCTAACTGTTAGATTTGATTGCAGCATGAACAATGGTAGCTTTCATCTGAGTAATGTGTATGGGCCATCATCTTCTGAGAAAAAACTTGACTTCGTCACTTGGTTGCTGAATCCGGATAAGAGTGAACTAAATGAGTGGATTCTAGTGGGGGACTTTAATTTATACAGATCAATGGAAGATAGGAATAAGCCTGGTGGGCAATCAAATGAAATGCACATGTTTAATGAGCTGATAATTGATCTTGATCTAGCAGATATTCCTTTCAGTCGGCAGAAGTACACCTGGAGCAATATGCAATTGGACCCCTTGCTTGTTAAAGTTGACTCGATCTTCACATCTTCCTCTTGCGGGCTCAGCTTTCTAGCAACCAATATTCAGGTCCTCCAAAAGCCAATTGCTTCAAGTTTGAGAACTACTGGTGTGATCATCAAGACTTACTATCAACAGTGATTCTACATTGGATCAATGCACCATCCTATGCCAATGCAGCAAGAAATTTTTCAAAGAGACTGAAACAAGTTAGACAGGGCTGAGAGTATGGAGCAAACAGTTTTCAAACCTTGCAAAATTAATCCATAATTGCAATTGGGTACTGTCATTGTTGGATGGTTTGGAAGAACAAAGGCCTTTATGTCAACTAGAAAGAATTCTGAGGAAGCTTACTAAAAATCATCATGCTCAATTACTAGAGAACAAGAGATAATATTGGAAACAAAAAAGCAGGGTTAGATGGGTTAAGCTAGGAGATGAAAATACAAGTTTTTTCCAGTCTGTAGCTACTATAAACCACAGGAAAAAAATTTATTATGACTTTATGCACTGCAGAAGATGTGTTAATTTCTGATCATGAGCAAAAGGCAAACTATCTGTTTGAGTCCTTTAGAGATAGACTTGGGAAAAGTGATTTTGCAGGAATTACAATGGATCTAGACAATCTCATCACTTCACAAGATCTAAGCTTACTGGATGAGAACTTTTCATTTGAAGACATTAATCAGATCATCAAAGAGTTACCAAATGATCATGCCCCTGGTCCAAATGGTTTTAATGGGCTGTTCTTTAAAAAGTGCTGGCCCATAGTGAAGGAGGACTATATTAGAATTATCACAGATTTCTACAATGGTCATGCTGATTTGAGTAGCATCAACAATTCTCACATTGCCTTGATTCCAAAAAGGGATAGTCCAGCCAATTTCTCTTCTGAATTATTCTTTTAAAGGTATTACCAAACTCCTCTCCAACAGACTGCAATCAGTCATTACCAGTCTTGTTCAATCAGAATCAATATGGCTTTATTAAAGGCAGGACAATATAAGATTGTTTGGCATGGGCTTTTCAATTTCTGCATATTTGCCGTCATTCCAAGAAGAAGATAATTATACTCAAAATTGATTCTGAGAAGGCTTTTGACAAAGTGGAACATCCTTTCATCCTGGAGATCCTGAATCATAAGGGCTTCTATGATAAATGGATAAATTGGATCAAATCTGTTCTGGGCTCTGCCTCCTCTTCTATGCTACTTAATGGCATACCTGGGAAGAGCTTTATTTGCAAAAGAGGGGTAAGACAGGGTGATCCCCTTTCTCCACTATTATTTGTATTGGCAGCTGACTTCCTACAGGGTATGGTCAATAGATCCTGGCATGTAGGGTTCCTAAAGCATCCAATAAGTGAGGAATTTGGTGGTGATTTTCCTATTGTATAGTATGCAGATGACACTCTCATTATGCCAGCTGATGTTGCTACTTTGCTAAATTTTAAGAATCTTCTGTCATCCTTCTCTGATAGCTCTGGACTGAAGGTAAACTACCATAAATCTTCTTTGGTCCCAATCAACTTGGATCTTGAAGAAACTCAGCAGCTTGCTAATTCCTTTGGTTGCACCATAGGGGAAATGCCATTCATATATCTTGGATTACCTCTAAGCACCACCAAACCTACTATTGTAGACTTTTCTCCAATGACAAATAGAATTGAGAGAAGGCTCGTTGGTGTTAGTAAAATGCTCTCTTATCAAGGCCGTCTAATTTTAGTCAATTCTATCTTCTCTGCCCTTCCTACACGTTTTACATGTGTAGTCTCCAGATTCCTCATGGAGTGATTGAACAAATTGATAAGTACAGGAAAAGTGTCTTTGGTATGGTGGGGATATTAATAGAAAAGGTGGTTGTCTAGTAGCCTGGGATTTAGCCTGTAGAGTTAAAGAAGAAGGAGGTTTGGGCATAATTGATTTAAGGGCACAAAATACTGCACTACTCTTGAAGTTTTTGGACAAATTTTATAACCATGCTAATTTTCCTTGGGTCCAGTTAACTTGGAACACTCTCTATAAGAACTGTCATACTCCGCCTCATGCAAGAAGTCCAGTTGGCTCTTTTTGGTGGAGGGATTTGTTGAAATTGTCTGAATCTTTCAGAAACTTAGCCAAGTGTGCCCCTTCAAAGGGTAACTCAGTAATGCTCTAGCAAGATAGTTGGTCTAATGTCATTATCAAAGATATGTTCCCTGAATTATTTAGTTATGCCAGAAAACCAAAGAGCTCTATTTGCTTCTTCATTGATAAAGAGACTGTGGCTAACTTCTTTTGTCCTCTGTCTCCTCAAGCCTCCTCAAGCCTCATTACAGTTAGAGGAACTCTCGCTAATGGTTCAAAATTTAAATCTTGATCCTAATAGCAATGATTCCTGGTCTTATTCATGGGGGACTTCAGTCTTCTGTACAACTAAAGCTTATAAAATATTGAGGGGAACTATTCAAGCTTCTCCATTGTTTAAATGGCTATGGACTGGAGGTAATTTGGGAAAGCATAAATTCTTCTTTTGGCTGCTTTTAATTGACAGGTTAAATACCAGAAACATCCTTAAAAGAAAGAATAGACACCTTCCAAGTTATAACTGTGTTTTCTGCAATTCTGAAGAGGAGACATGCTTTCACTTGTTTTTTTCTTGTCCATTCAGTATGACATGTTGGAACTATATTAATATTAACTGGAATTTGGGGTTTCCACCACTGGATAAGATTTGTGAGGCAATAATCAACTTCAATAGTGTGATTTTCAGAGAGATTGTGATCACTGCTTGCTGGATCATTTGGGTTACTCGAAACAAGATTATTTTTTATGGCAAGACTTTAAGCTTCACCCAATGGAAGAGAGATTTCAAGGAAGAACTTGGTTTGGTTCGTATCAAGGCCAAGAAAAGAATAGCAGTTAAAATTCTTAGGTGGTGTGAGAATTTCCATTAATGCATTTTGTGTTTTTTATTTTGGGCATTGGTTGCCTTTTCTTTTTTCATTTAATACAAAAATACAGGTAGGGGCCTCCCCTGCTGTTTCGTCAAAATAAAGGTGGACCAAGTCTTTATAAGGGCAGCAATGCCACCAACACGGTGATAGATATTATTGTTTCTATGTTATTAAATGAACCTTTCTTGTGTGGAAAAATATTGATATGTGGTAATATAATTGAGAGTTGATGTGGGTTGTTTGGGACTTATCTGTTTCAGTTCTTCTCCACTAACCCTACTATAGAGCAGTTCTACTCTAGAGTCTGGTGTGTCTGCAGAAAACCTGTTTGGCATGTAGCCTGACTCTAGCTCCAGGAGTGGCAAAAAGATAAAAATATGTAGTTTTTAGAAATCGACCTCGATACCTCAATTTCACATAGTACGAGCTGAGCTACACATGACTATATAGCTAACACTAGCTATTCTTTTAATTGCACATTTTGAAATCTTATATATTGTATATTTGACATTCAAAACTATCTTAAATGAAAAAAAATATTAACTGCAAAGATGGAGACCTTGTCAAGTAGAACAACTTTCATATTGCCTTTGTCTCCATTCGACATTGTCAATCATATCAATCATATCAAATTTGATTTGAGAACTTCGATATTTAGACTTGTAAACCGTCTGAAATGAAATGTTGTCAAGTACTATATCCATTGTAAATTATAAGATGTTTGAATTTTTTTGGCTCCAAGTTTGACTGCTCGTCTTATTCAAAAAATTATTCAAAATATCATATTTTTTTTTGTTGTGGATTTCTTTATTAATAAATGTTCTTCAAGAATGATTTAAATTTGACTATGTTTGCACAAACTTTTTGAATAAGACAAGTGGTCAAACTTTGGGTAAAAAAGTCAAAAGTCTTATATATAGTTTAGAATGGAGGGAGTACAATGTTTGAGATATCTTTAAACACTACAACATTAATATAAATTTATATTAATTGAATCTTATATGACAAAGTTATGATTTTCTTG
>JAKNSH010321733.1:0-11126 GCA_027790015.1 Cymbopogon flexuosus
TCCACCAAGTCTTGAGCACTTGATCATCTTTTGGATCACACCATCCATCCACCATGATCATCACAAGCTCCTCACTTGGCTAGGACCACCTTCTCTAAATCTCACACTTAGATCAAATGTTAGTCCTAGGGTTTCATCAATTATCCAAAACCAAACTAGAGACTTTCAACAAGCTGCAGCCACCGTTGGGAAGATATGAAAAAGGCAAACACCAAATAGAATACGAGCCGAGCGAGCAGGTCCAACAATGCTTCACATTCACGGTGACTTTTTTGAGCCATTGGAGAGATCTAAATGGGGTGTTCCTAACTGAGTAACTGGACTTCAAGTATATAGTTGAGGTTTGGGCTGAATTAGGGGGGACAAACCAGCATTGAAGACGTAAACTAACTGTACTATACAGGGAGATTAGTACAGCATTGGGGGGGGGGGGGTGTCAGACCCCTCCCAGCCCCCCTCTCCCTCCACCACTGTATTCGACAAAGTTCAAGTTTTATGACAAAAACGCGACATCCTCAGCGGGCCAGCGCTATATTAGGCCCATAAAAGAGCGATTAATTAGAGGATCACAGATCGTTAGTTTTATTTTGAGGAGAGTATTGGACTCGATATGGCGCCTCTCCCAAATACTCACGCTCTGGCTTCCAAGCTCTCGTGCATTGTAGCTGGCGAGAGATGGTGTTGGCTCCATAGAGCATAAACTTACAAAAGACTAGTATAATGCCCGTGCTAACGCTACGGTTTTATTTTAGGGAAACACTAAAAAAAAAAAGCACTCTCCAATCTAATAAAGTAAACATAGTCTACTCAAAACAAGTTTAAGAACCAGTAGAAAAAAATACTCATCTAATGGACCTTAAATCTACAATTAGGCAGAGAAAACAAACAGAATAGAGCACATCATAGTTCTTGCGCTAGAGATTTCATCACAACAAGTCTGTTTTCCACCGATGCAGTGTAACCGCCTTCTACGTTCTTCACATTTCTAAATCCCTGTTTTCATAAGCATTCACATGTTTCAGATAAAAAAGAAGACATAAACAATAATTAAGATATTTTCTTGATTTTTAAAGCAAGACTAAGGAAAGAGTAAAACCCAATTTATTATTTTTTTAACCTAGCCCAATTTATCCCTGACTTGTCGCTAATAAATTTAGAGAACACCTTCATAATACCAGACAACATACTCTTTTTTAACTATCAAACTTAGACAAGAGTTATCCCGCCCCATCCAAAATAGTTGAAAGTGGTTTCAAGGTGTTTAGACATAATTTATTTTGTTTAGCCCCTAAAATACTCCGTTGCAAGTTGCAACAAATTAAACAACACCGCCATATAGTGTTCAGCAAAAATTGTACCCCAAAGAAAATGAGTTTACCAGTATTGGATAACAAAAATTAGTCATGCAAGAAACATGGGACCATGGTAATTTTTTCTATTAAGGACTAAGATTCCATAAGATTGAATGAGCAATATGCAATCGTGTAGTCCTATACTGTACAATGCACAATTATCCAAAGACAACTGAATCCTCATGGGGAAGAAGCAAGGGAAAAGGTCTTACAGCTGCCATGATATCAGCACATGCTAGTTCAGACCTTACTCCGTGAGATCAGCACATGCTAGTTCAGACCTTACTCCGCTTTTGCAGCCCTTGAAAGAAAAACAAGTTGATGAAGAACAAGCAAGATAAAAAGATCCTTGTGAGAATAAACACACACATGCATTATGGTTCATGCTAAGTCAACTATTCCCCTATCTAAACTAAAGATGGCATGCTCAATCAACAAACACCCCTATTTTGATTATTCAGTAAATTGTAGCGAATGTATCCAGAACTATTTTACTAAAGTGGAACAGCATATTTTAAAGAATTATGAAAGCTGTACCATTAAATCTACAAGTGGAACTGTTTGCAAAGCTAATAGATACAACAGGCGAGGTACAGCTCTCAAGTTTCAACAGCTTTACAAGTGCCTCTCAAGTTTCAATAGCTCTGCAACAAGTTGATTTGCAAGAGCTTAAACAAGTGCAAGAACCAGCAGAAAAAATTAAACAAGTTCAAGAACGTCGGGGTCGGTTATCCTCAATTTTTCAGATTCTGCAATAAGTCCCTCATTGTAAAATTTGTTTCAGAAACATAACCACTCTCCAATCTGATAAAGTTAACATAGTCTATTCAAGTTTTATGACAAAAACACGACATCCCGGGCCAGCGCTATATTAGGCCCATAAAAGAGCGATTAATTAGAGGATGGCTTCCAAAACACTCTTGTGCATTGTAGCTGGCGAGAGATGGTGTTGGCTCCGTAGAACATGAACTTACAAAAGATGGAGCTAGAACAGAGCTACTAACTCCGTTCTAAATTACAATACGTTTGACCTTTTTAACTCCAAGTTTGACCGTTCGTCTTATTTAAAAAAATAGTGTAAAATATCACATTGTTGTGGCTTGCTTTATTAATATACTCCCTCCATATCGGATTTAGAAGTCGTTTTAGATAAGGTTTGGGTTAAACATTAGGAATATAAATCATCAATAACTTTTAGATTGTCGAGTTTGCAAATGTGAAAATTATATGAGTACATTCGTCTTGAAAACTACTTTCATAAAAGTATACATATATCATTTTTTCATAAATATTTTTTTATAAAAACAAGAGGTCAAAGTTGCGTTTCGAAGACCGTGTCGTTGTACTAAATGACTTCTAAATCCGATACGGAGAGAGTATGATCTTCAAGAATGACTTAAGTTTAACTATGTTTACATAATTTTTTTGAATAAACGAGTAGTCATACTTTAAATAAAAAAAAGTCAAACATCTATAATTTGGAACAGAGAAAGTACGTCTAAGAGCATGGCTAATAATATATATAAGGTCGACTGGTTGTTGGCCGTATATTTACTAGGAGGATTCCCCGCGCGTTGCCGCGGGTATCAAGAAGTATATATAAGTTATTAGAATATTAATTACAAAGAATTAAAAGGTGTGCAGCAATATGATTCAAGGCATGGTGAAAATTGATCTGAAGAGGACGATATGTATCTACTCACGTGTAATCTGAAAAAAACGCATTTTGCAGTTTCTCATGTACTGTATGGGTCTCCAAAAGATAACAATTGTATAATTTATTCTTTTCTTAAAAATACACACATAAGAACACATACGTTTTGAGTTGTGGGACCCATCACTAAAACCACGGTCTTCCATCTCATCACGGTAAAAAATGATGGCGGCATGTTAATAAAAAGAAAAAGATAAATCAGCTGCAAGTCCTCACGCGAACGCGCAAGCTCCGGCATTGAGATCCAGCCTGGGCTCAGGAAAAAGAAAAAAGATACTATGCTTTATGTGGGCCGGGGCGAACGATTAAGCCCACCGGCGGATGTGGCCCAAAGCCCACCTAGCGCGCGCGGCGCGTACGTCCGCCTGGGCCGGCTCGGCCCGATCGATCTCAACGCTTCAATCTGATCCGACGGCTGACCGTGAGAGTCGGGGCAACAAAACCCCTCACCCGCCGGCGCACCCCAAAACCCTAAGCTCATTTCTTCTTTCTCCTCTCAGCGCCCGAAGCCAGACAGAGCGGCGGCAGCGGCTCCACGGCCGGCCCGCGCCGATGAACGGCGGCGGCGCCGCTGGAGGACAACGGCCGCCCCTCTATTCTTCTCCTCCCCGCGCTTCTCTTCTAAGCAGCAGCCAGCGCCAGAGATGACGGCGGCGCGAGCGCGACGGAAGGCCGGTGCTGCCGTGGGACCCCTCGCCGGTGCCCGCGCTCCCTCTGGTAGAGCGCGGCGCCGTCGATTGGCCTCACGTCGGCCCCCGAGGAGCTAACCTCGACGCAGCGCGACCGGACGGCGGCGAGGCCCCGTCGACCGGCGGCCGGGTCTGAGCGCTCTTCGACCGGCGAGTGCGGAGACCGCCGGCGGCGTCCGCGGCTCCTGCGCGGGCGGGGAGCGCGGGCGCGGGCCCGGCGGCCACGGCGAGCGCAGGCGTGCGGCCCCGGCGAGCTCGACGGGCCGGCGAGCGTGGTGACCGAGCTTGGGTGCTCTCCATCTCCATCGCCTCCGACCTTCCCTCGACTCCGGCGGCGGGCGCGGCGATGCGAGCGCCCAGGGAGATGTGGGCGATAGCGACATGGGAGGACTGCGCCGTCGAGGAGGTGCTGCTGCCAGAAACCGCCGAGGGGCTGCGCTTCCTCACGCGACGCTCTATGCATCGCCCCCATCTATCTCCTCTGGACACAATCTAGAGATGGATCGTGGATGCCGAGACCTGCTGCTCGGAAATCGATCGGAGGAGTATATATATACGCTACCTAGTTGTAACGTACATGTGAGTGGAGAAATGATTGCAATTGGCCTCTTGAATCTTCGATTGCTGATGGTGGGTGCAGTTAGTGCTCCTTGATCACCTGCGCACGGTGGTGGCCGGTGAAGTTGCATGGACTCCTGGTTTCCTGCGCACGGTGGTGGTTCCTGGTTTGGATTAGCTACGTTGCTTTCTTCATGCCCTTAGATTAGTGGATGATGACATGTATTGTTTGGTGATGTGGCTCTCTAATATCGCAGAGAATTCCCCTAGTGGGGTTTATTCTTATTAGAGTAGTAGATGCCATGTCATACCTTGCCATCATCAATAAACAACCGTATAATAAGTTGCCATCATCAACAAACAATCGTATAATAAGTTAGCTATTAGTTCAATTTTTTCTGAAAGTTAAACTATATTAAATTATATTGCCCATGCATGTAACTTCCGGCCATGTCTTATCAAACAAATTATGAATGTTAGTATATAATATTTCTCTCAAAATGTTAAGAGTGCTAGCTGACCATTAAACTTGAATTATTATCAAATAATGTAGATATATTTGCTATTATGTGTCGATGTTTGTCAAAATATATAATGAAATATTTTAAGTAGCAACTTACATGACTATTTGCCATGGACCATTATATATTTCCTATATTCCAAATTGTAAGTCATTCCAAGAATCCTGTAGATCGAGTCAAAGTATATCAAGTTTGACCATATTCATAGAAAAACTAACAAAGATTTGTAACATCAAATAGGATACACTATAAAAATATAAGTAACGAAAAATTCAATGATACTTATAGTTGGCAACCTGGGCTCGAGGCCCCCCTATGACCGTTGAACACGTGGACCCCCCCCCCCCCCTGTGGTTGATTTGTTAGCTATGGATGAAGGTGGAGGAGGGGCTGATAGAGGTAGAAGAAGACCTTCAATCCTCCCTTTATTATTTCCTGGCTTTGTCACTGGACACACGGATACTCGTTAAGTTGAAATTGGTAGGAGAATCACCTAGCTAGAGCAAATTAGGGAGATGTATCAGACTGTAGCTATATGGCGAAAATTTAGTCCTAACCACTAGTAGTTTTGTATTCTACTGTAGTATCATCAAGATAAGATGCGAGTAAAGTTTGCACACATGTCTCTTTCGGCTTGAGAGGAACTGGAGTAGATTATGCATTTACATGGAACGCAACGACATGTCAATCATGTCAATATACGCCAGATGGCCTCAACCCAATGGACACGAACGAGGTAAGTCAATGCTAATAGTATATAAACAAGGAACGGCAAGTTAGTAAGTAGAAGTACAGTACTTATCAGTGCCGAGATCAGCTCCCTCTGATTGGTTTTAGCGACGCAACCCAGATGGATCGAGCAACACTTGGACGGCAACTAGTCTACTACAGCCTGTGATGGCGGACGATATAGTTTTAATATCCAATGGATGAACTATTTTACGTACTATATATGCATGGACATCGTCGTCTGATGAATTATTCCAAGACAAACTTGACTCGATCGATTATTAGTTGTTGTACACTTGTACGTACTAGGTTACACGTCTACGTGCCATAGTGCTTAACCATCAGCATCAGACAAAAAAAACTCTTATTCTCCTAACCAAAGCCTACTAGCTGTTACATATTGACATGGGTGTAGAACTGATCATCTGTCCGGCAATGCCGGATGCCTGGACACGTACAACTACAGGGAAGGCGTGATCGATATTCACAGGTTACCTACTATAATCTTTTTTTATTATTATTCGGATTGGTCCCGATTCCATCATAAATAGTCATCTCTCTTTCATATTGTTTTTCTGCCCTGAAAACATCTCTTTCACACAGTCATAATCCCTTGAAATGTGCGCGCGGCCATCATGTCAGAATATCAGATAGTTGTCGCTACTCTTATTGATGACCGATCAGCAATGCATAACCATTCTTTTTCTCACTAGCAATAATTATAATGCTACGGATTGAATTGAAGCTCAACAGAAATAGACAAGAGCGTCATACTACTGTCGAAGAGAGCACAAGTGTGTATCCACGTATGGAAGCAGAGGATATCCACAAACCTTGCTCTCAAGTGAAGAAAACCCTGTTTCAGCTTTCTTCTCCAAGACGCAGGGCATCCATTTTTTCAATGCAGTGTCTCATCATCAGTCGACAAATGTGTGTTTCAAGTAGGCATATGCAACGATTTAATTCACTTCTTCTAGAATTGAGAAACAAATAACTAATGAATTGCAAGCAAATCTATATATATGTACCAAGATGATTGTGCCAAGATAATACCAGTGCCTTGGAAATCTTTAAGAGCATCTTCAGGCAAAACGTTTTTTTTTTCTTGAGCAGCTTCCTTTTTGCTCTTTTATTCCTCTTAGAACTGCCTTTCTAATCAGCTTGATTACGTTTTAATAAATTTCATTAGGGGCTCTTCTACCCCTCCTGTTCTTTAAAAAAATCCTGATACTTGATTAGGAATGAGGTTGGATCACCCATTAATTGTCCTAAATCTTCTTTCCGTCTTAATTGAATAGCAGAGCTCTTGTCCTTATGTAAGAAGAAAAAAACGCTACCGTGTTCGAGATCACCACCTTTGGTTTTGGCACTGTGCAAAACAACGATATATGTAGCGGAAAGAGGAGCCAAGGTAATCATGCACGAATGCGACATGCACGAATAATGCTAGCTAGCTCACATGTGTGGTTTCAGTGGTGCCATGCATGCATGAACGAACACACATATATCTCCAACTGTCCAACAACAGCTGCTAGCTGATGACAGGGCAAAGAATTGGCAGCAGTGCGTGCATAAGCAATGGATGACGTGCCATGCATAGTGGTTTTGTCTTGTCAGGACACAGAGGTCTGGCTACACTGGAAAGCACAATTTGCTGAGGTCGTTGTGCATCAATCAGGAAAGTGGCGAGCAAAACAACAAATGTTCCACATCTTCTCCGTCCACCACCACCAAGGGCACCATCACCGCATCTGGACAAAGGGGACCTACAAATTAACCTCCTTATTACTTGTAATCATCTCTATGCCAATAATACATATCCAGTGGTTCCGTCGTTGATGATTCGCGACTGAGATTAATTAGTCCTACCTGTCAGTGGACGGTGGCATACTCCCTCCATTCTAAATTCTTATTAAAAAAATTATACAGAGATAGTTAAATTCAAGTTATTTTTTTGAAGAACATTTATTAATAAAGAAAAGCACAACAAAAGATGTGTTATTTGACATAATTTTTTTAAATAAGACGAGCTGTCAAACTTAAATTAAAAAAAGTCAAACGTCTTATAATCTAGAACAAATTAGTACACTACACAGGTGTCCTACCCAATTATGACGTATGCTAACCTGCTGACGGTGCTTGCTTTGATATAGCCTATAGGGACTGGTTGGAGCTAGCTAGACCACCATTTGGTGAAAGGATCGGAGCAGCTCATCATGATGACCATCACGTACCGTCTTGAGAATTTTTTTTTTCTTTGATCGAATAAACAAAAGATTTATGTATCATTACATTAAGAATATGAGTTTGACAAACATACAACGCGCTTGTGAGAGCGGCGGCGGTCAACACAGCCGTATTGTCTTAAGAATTGGTTTAAATAAACTGATCCTCTTCTATTATTGTTGCAGCCAAAAGAATGAAATAGATGAACAGATACATGCCATTTCCTGTTTTTGGTATTTTTGTTAGGATTGCCACCACTACCAAAATGGTGGACTTCTCTTAGTGTTTTTAGTTAGTTATTATAAAACACTACCACTAGTTATGGCATATGGGATATCACCACGAGACATTCAGTAGGAAAAGTTTATATTAAATTTTGAATGACACAACAATAGAAGAAACCCACCTTATTAGGAGAAATCTAAAATTGTGTTTGTGCCCTAAAGAAAACCCCCTCTTCCGTATTTCTGAAGACTTACAAAAAGGTATTTTTGTCGATGGATCGACACGAGGAAGATATATATACTCACACGCGCGCGTCGTTGCAGCTCGATCGATCTCAACACCTGAATCTGGTCTCTCACACACAGCATATGTACTTGACGTGTCAATTTGACCATAGCTCCATGCACCCATGGTGACCACGCATGGATATGCTCTGTCTTCTACCGGCTCATATGCTCCACTCTATATATTAGGACCGGCCACAGCCCGGCAAGAACTGCTCCACCACTACCATCTATATATCTACAAATGACAAAATCCATCAGGTAGCTCAAGAATTGCAGCGCAGGCAGCAGCTAACAAGTCATTTTCCGGCAGGGACCTAGCAGCACGCACAGTTTAGCAGCTGTCGGCAAGCAAGAGTAGCCCACGCACAGTTTAGCAGCTGTCGGCAAGCAAGAGTAGCCAAGAACCCAACGGTGATCGCCGGCAGCCATGACGACGTACAGGGTCTGCTGCTTCCTCCGTCGATTCCGGGCGGCGTCGAACGAGCCGTCGGAGATGGTCAGGGACGTGTTCCAGCCGTACGCCGACGGCGGCGGCGGTGTGCTTGGGGAGGTGGAGCTGCGGAGGTTCCTGCGAGAGGTGCAGGGGGAGACCGAGGCCGGCGCCGACGCGGCGGCCAAGGAGGTGATGGCGTTCGCGGCGGAGCAGAGGTTGCTCAAGAAGGGCGGCCTCACCGCCGAGGGCTTCCATCGCTGGCTCTTGAGCGACGCCAACGCCGCACTCGATCCGCGCCGAGAGGTGAGTTTTTCGTTTTCTTCAGCCACCTATCTTTTTTTTAAAAAAAAATTATATATTCAGTTCATCAACTTTTTTCTTGAACACCATTGCTCTCTCTGTGTTTTTTGTTTGGTTTTTCGTTCTAGGAATCCTATAAACATACATCAGCATATACTATGTTGTGGTTCGATTCTCAATAATATAGTTCATTTATTTACTATATCATATCAGTATCAGCGAAGACTATCTATTCATATCTCTATATCCCTATATATCTGTATATATCTACAGTATATTATATGGCTTTAGTCCTGCAGAGTTGAACATAGTCATGCAGATTGCACACCTGACGACATGCCCCATCCATGCACGCATTTATGAAATTTTTTAGGAATTTTCTTTTTTTTCTTAGAAAACAAAAAGGATTGTTGATCATTACTATTTTATTTTCTGGCCACATGAACACAAGTAGTCTGTCTATTGACCGGTATATTTTGGGACCATTATTTCAAGAAAGGATAGGGTGTATTTGAGAGGATTAAAAGCTTTGCCGTTAGGTCAACGGTACAGTTCATAGTTGTGACTTGTGCCGGGAATCAGGGGCAAGCTGTACAATCCTTGCACTGCTGATCCCATGTGCATTGTCCTTCCAAGCCCGCTAGCATCATAATCGCACCAGACGTCTGTAGGACCAGTATATATGAATCATGCACGTGGCAACCAAGATTAATTAGGAGATATAGAATGGCTCTAGCATAGCTTCAACTAACTCCAAACAAAATGCATGAAGGATTCCCATACTATCCATTCCATAAAGAGTGTCATTGATTTTGTCCCAAATAAAACAGTTTTAAGTATGCATGGATATTTTGACTTGAAACATAATACGTCATTTCAATTTGAATCACGCATGCCTGTAGGACCAGTATATATGAATCATGCACGCCAAACAATTTGAAATTTAACTAAGTTTATATTCCCTCCCTTCCAAATTAAATTATAAGTCATTTTAAAAATCTTGAAAAGTCAAACCATTATAAATTTATACTCCCTCCCTCACCCCCTATTTGTGTTATCATGTTTATGATCTTTACCATACAAACAAAAAATTATTTTGACTTTCGATAAAATCAGAAGGCCGGTCTTTGAAAGATGGAGGAGGTAGTGGTGTTTAATCCAAACGATGCCAAATTTACTTAATTAAAAACTTCTATAGCTCCCGTTACAAAAATAAGCATAAGAATTCTAAGAGTTGGAGGGTGTGCCCAATAGGCCTTATGAAAATCTTCTGAACAGCTTCTCGTCTCGTCTTCCTTTCTTTCTCGAATGCCCAAATCGGTTAGAGACTTGGCAGTAGCCTAGCTAGTAGGTACGCTGGCAACAATCACTTGACAGTGAGCTTCTCTACAATTTCTAATGACTTGTGTGGTCGACGTGACTCTCTAGCTAGTACGTACAAAGAAGAATCAATGTATCATTTTTTCGAGATTTATGTGTGTCACTGTATACATCATTAGCCGGCCTAATGCAACTTCTACATCGATTTGGTTTGCAAAACATGTAGAAAAATTGCTTTACATCTAAAATTATAGTTGGAAGCACACATTAATAACCTTTCTCCACACATTTTTTCTGTTAGGGGTATATGTGTTAAGAAAAGTTATAAGTTCATATCTTTTTTTAAATACAAAACACAGTACAGGCGCAAATACTCATACAGCTACTAGCACTCTGAAATCCTGAGCTAGCGGAGCATGAGATTCAAAAACTCATGATATCACTATTATTAGGCTAAGATGCATATGTAGCTAGAGATAAGGTACATAATTTTTTTGTTTGCAAATCGCTATATAGACACGTTGACGCTCGCATACATGTACATGCTCTAGGATATTATAAATGCATGTATACACATCTTACACCTTATGAACACTTGTGAAAGACTGAGACGATGGCAGACCTTGAGATTAATAAACTCACCAGTCATTCTGCTGTTCTGACAAATTATCTACTCTACCAATGAAAGAATAGTTAAATCTTAGGATAAATCTAGGAAAATACAAGCATATGTTCAAGTGAAAGACATGAGCCTCCGAAGATAGTGTACACC
>JAKNSH010322058.1:0-10164 GCA_027790015.1 Cymbopogon flexuosus
ATCGCTTCTGCTATCTCTGCGCATCCCCAATGTCACAAGGCAACCATCATTGCAGTAGGTGCAAGAGGACCTGGTGAATGACCTGAAGCTCTACCTGGAGGAAAGAAACTCTTAATAACTATAGTATGTGCGAACTGCCAAGCTCTACCTGTAGGAAAGAAATTCTTAACTAGTATTTGTTTAGATGGTAAGTTGCTGTTACGACAGTTTCAGTTAGCACTAGTAGCAAATTGGTTAGCACTGAAGTCTATTAGGCTAGTCTCATGAGTTTCATGATATTATTACCATGACTGTCATTTTAGCTTTTGTGTTCGTAACAGTGATGGCGTGTTTCATCTAGCACTTTCTATCTAGATTTTCATAATTAATTTGCCAAGTTGTCAAATGTGTTGATGTGTCACAATATTAAATGCAAATGAAAGCTAAATGAAATCCCACTAAGACCGACCTTAGTAATAATCAGTGTGACTTGGGAAATGGCTTCACAAGAATGAGATTTAGCATCACCACTAGATTTCTCATGTTGCATCTCTAGCCTAAAATCAATTTAGGATCAAGGAGAGTACTATTTAGGAGAGATGATGTTCTTTTAGGAGATCTTTTAAAATTTATAGGCATAGAGACGCTCTTAGCTAATCTGGCAACCTTTTGTAGTAGTGTAATGGAACCATTGACGTGTTAATGTCCCATGTCAAACGAGATGGCACACTTGAATCGTAAATGGTTCACCTAGCTTAGGAAACATCCTAGCCGGGATTCCAGACTGACCTAGCTGTTTTTGAATGATTTGCTGTGAAAACCTGTGAACGTTTCCCATGAAGAAACTTGTTAGAAGGATGCACCTATAATGTCTGCAGACTTTTTTTTTTTGGAATACATAATGTCTACAGACTTGTGAAGCTTGCAAAATACAGTGGTTAGAAAGTTAGGGTTCAAGACTAAAAAAACTAAATGTATTATGAATTTTATTGATTGGATATCTTGAATCTGGTCTTGTCCCATAATATCTATATAGGATGTCGTGGTCTTGTCCTATTTGAGATCGTTTTACAACTTAAATTCTACGAGTTCCAAATTTCAATTCAGACTGCCAAAACTGGCCTGACCGGTTTAGCAAGAACATATCGGGTTTAGTTGGCCAGTAGAAAAGCCAGGTATCAGCAACAACATATCGGGCAGCTCTCAAGTGCTGCAAACTGAGAGATCTGAAAAAAAAAATCTCAGTTTTTTTGGTTCTAGCGCTTGGTTCACGCTTTGCAGCTGGGCCGCAACAGCCACGAAGGAAAATTTTGCGGGGCAAGCGGTTCTGGTTAGGGAGTGTTGGGCACACAAATTTTTAGGATTCTGGTCTTGAAACCAAGAAATGTTGCAAAAACAACTAAACCATGGAATTTGTTGAAATCCCGTTAAGTGATTTATCAAGAATTTCTCGTTTGGCGGAATGTTAACTGAATTTGTTGTTAAAAAGCTGATAGCTGACTAAAATCGGTTCAATTATTAATTGGTTGAATGCATATTATATTTTTACAAAAGATAACGCAACAACATAATAATAATACTAGGAAGCACCTGACAAGAAATGAATCATGTAATAAAACGAAAGGATTTAAATATACAAATGGTTCTAAGAAATAAAGTCATAGAATGGTTCTAACAAATAAAGTTGTAGAAATGCATATAAATATGCAGATGGACACAATTTTAGTGTTTTATATAATAATCAGAAGAATTTTAGTTTAAAGGTTAATTCAGTTAATGCCAGCTCAAAACCAAATAAAGTTAACCAAATAGTGCCAGAGTCTTCACCAAATAGAACACAAAAATTCAGTTAATTGACTTTTTTGGTTAAATGTCCAGTTCGGTTCGATTAATAGGCTTTGGGGAAATTTTGCCCATCCCTAATTCCAACAAGAATGGTTCTAGAATGATTCTCATTTTTGCACTGCATCATCAAACCTACAAAAGGCGGGTTTCACATATGAATCACCTCCGTTTCTTTGTCTCATATGCTGGCAATTGTATTTATGTAGAATCCCTTTTAGTGTAACAAGCTAAAGTGGATTGCATTTGTTGTTGTTAGCCTAGAAAAGATTCATATTTTTCAAATATATTTTTATTTACTGATTTTTAAGGAAAGAACGTATCTTTTCACGAATCAGAATCTATCGTACGAACCAAACAATCTCACAAGAAGTGAGTTTGATTCATCGTGTAAAACGTTTCGTGAGAGAATCCTTTTTTCAAAAGGACGGCAAAAGCTTTAGTTGCCGTAATTTCTATTAGACGAAGAAAGAAAAATACAAATGCCGACCCATTTTTTTAATGGAAACTAGGCCAGAAAAACCATACAAATGAGGAGAGTGCTCCACTCATCTTACACAACCGTCACAACTCAAACCATAATTTACAACTTGGTCGAATCAACCCTACTAACAACAACTAACCAACTCACACCAACTCGGTTGTACACATAACCCAAGTACTCAACTAGAAATGACAACTTGTAGAAACCGATCACCATAATCCTTAGAGCACACCAACATCCTTGGGTAAGCGCCATGACAAACAACAAGAGATCCACAACGGAAATTGGATCGCCTAGCAAGCCTTCATGGACGTCGACAAGCTAGCCCGTCGAGGAAAGATTTTCACCTGCAAAATCCAGCACGATAGGAGAAGAGGTAGAAAAAGGACGCCTCCAAGGAGGGCACGACGTCCGCAAACGCCGTCGTCCAGGCTTTCGCCCTACCTCATGCAACCTCCACATCCGCCGCCGCGAGAAACCAACAAAGGTAGCCTACCCCGAGACCTAGCCGAAGCAAGGAGAATGGCAGGTAGTAGGGAGAAGAGGGCCGGGATCAGACGAAGCCCCAGTCGCCCTGCCCACAACCGTCCCAACCTCTACTGAGTAGTCCCAACAACTACCAGAGCCTCCAGTAGCCTCCATTATGAACTTCCACCATCGGCATGCCGGATCTAGGATAGCAATGCCAGCACCGATCAAAGAGACCGGGGACAACGGCTACCGCCGCATCCGTCCAAGCACGCCGCAGAGGATGCCATTGTCGGACCAGTCAAACCCAGCCAGCCACCAAGCCGAATTGTCCAGGGAGAACGAAGAAGATGGGGAAGAGAAGGGGGCCAAGGAAGAGGAGGTAGAAGCCCCGGCCGCCCCACCCACCAACTCTTGCCCTCCGTGCGGCTCAAGTAGCCAAACTCGTAGATCCGGCCTCCAAGAACTCATATCCGGCCGCAACCGCGCGGATCGAGCCGTCCTAGCACTGCAGGACCAACGTCACCTCGCGCAGAAGCCGTCACCCGGAGATGATGGCAATCCCGAACCAGCCACCACCAGATCCGCCCCACCTGCGACCGGATCCACCCATCGGTGACCGGATCCGGCTGAGGAGCTCGCGAATCCGGCTAGGAAACTTGCCGCCGGCTGCCGCCCCCATGTTGACCTTGGGAGCTCCTCCAAGAGAGGGAGGAGACGCGCGCAAGGAGCAGGCCCAGCCGCCACCATCCTTGCCTCGGCCGGACTGCCGCCGGCATCCAGGGATGATTGCCTGGGAAGGGTCTCTGCGGCGGAGCCGCCGCACGGTGTCCCCCCTGAGAGAATCTTTGCGCAAGACATTTTTTAAAAGAATATGAATTGTTACCAAAATTACCTTTAGAATCTACTAATAGCCGGATGGGCGGGGGAAGCCACAGCCAGATCCAAGCATTCCACGGTGGGCGTGAGGTCTTCGAATGTCGTTGCGTTGTCCAATTTCCATTGGCCACAAAGTGCATGTATGTATGCTTCAGTGCAGGGAAGATCGATGGATGCATATGCTAGCTTTTGTGTACCAATGTATGTACGCTTTGGAACTGTGCCTTCTCTCCGCTCCTCTCTCACAAGTCACAGGACGCAAATAAAGCAGCGGACGCGCATTCACCCTATCTATCATCTTTACGATATTGGTAGGTACTAATATCCTTCTTGTACCTTTTTTGGTGAATTGAGATACCACAGCATAAATCCCAACGGGTCCGGGGGAGAGGACGGACCTGCTGCCATTAGCAAACACGCGTCGCTAAACCCGCAGGAATTAGCGCGTCCCAAAACCCCCACCCCACTAGCGTGCACTCGCTCTGGCTGATCCCTTCCTTTGCCCCGCCGCGTCGGCAGCCGCCCACCTCCTCGCTTTCCGCGACGCTCTCCGATCGCGCACTTCCTTGCTAGGTCGATCGCCGCCGCGCGGGACTGCGGAAGCAGGGGGCGCGTGGGCTGCTCCGCCGATCCGCCTCAGGAACATCACGGAGCCCGCCGCTGCGAGCAAGCACGCGGAGGCAGGCCCCCCCAATTTTGCTGGTACGAAAGCAAGAATCCTCTTTAATTTTGCTGCATGCCGTTTTTTGTGTAAAATAAATAAATCTGTGGTATGGATGGGGGTTTTCGGGTTCATCACTCCGTGTCGGGGTGGCTCGGGTCAGTAGCAGTGCTGAACATGGAATGCGCTCTGTGCTGCGTCCAAATTGGTGTGCGCAAGGAGTGCACACCAAGTATCTGACGGTGTGCTTGAGAGGAACTATGGCCCCGCTTTTGCTTAGCCCTTTAGATTCTGCTCTTAGTGGTTCTACTTGTGATCCCTGATTTTGATGGGAATTCGGGGTTCTTTGGTTGTCTAGCTGGCTGTTGCCGAACGTAGATTTAATATTAGCATATTAGCATGCGTGTTAATTGTTATGATCTTCTCATTCGTTTTGATCTGGAGTACCATGCTGACTCCTTCAATTCCCTTGGAACACAGGCCTGGGCTGACTGTTGATTCAGTTCAATTGAGAGATTGAGCAGCACATCTACAACAATGTTGGACCACCTGATTTCCATGCTAATGGATGGAGTTGGATTGTTGCCGGCTAAGGATGCGCAGGTTGAAGAGGCTTTCGGGTTCTCAGAGACGGTCTGTGTGGTTTGCAAACTAGCAATCTCATTGGAAGCCTCGTGGAAACCTTACAGTTGTGACCATTTCATCTGCATTCCCTGCTTCCTGCAGTATGCACCCAAGACGGAGGCCGCTGGTCAGCCTAGGTGTGTAGTGCCTTCTTGTGAGTCTTTGTGCAAGCCCGAGACTACTCAGGGGATTAATGTGGATCATGGCACCTTGATCCCAGTTGCAGACATAAACAGTGGCAAGGGGAAAGAACAGTTGGATGGAATGCTTCAGGAGCTAGGCCAATGCTCTCTTGGTGTGGATGCAATGCCCAGCACCAGCAGTGACTTCTATTGTGCTATATGCATGGAGATCGTGGAAGTCAGAGAGCTCTTCCCTGTACCCGGGTGCACACACATCTTCTGTGTCAACTGCGTGAGCCAGTACATCACTGTTAACGTTGAGAATAATGTGTTCTCCATTGGATGCCCTGAACCGGGTTGCGATGATGGTGTACTGGACCCAGAGGTGTGCCGTGACATTATCTCATTGCAGCTGTTCCAGAGGTGGGGCGATGCACTCTGTGACTCTGCATTGGGGACATTCGGGTTCCACTGCCCATTCAAGGACTGCTCGACATTGCTGGTCAATGAACGTGGCCCTAACGAGGCAGTAATAAGGGAAACCGAGTGCCCACACTGCTCCCAGATGTTTTGTGCGCAATGTAAGGTGGCATGGCACTCCGGCGTCACCTGTGAAGATTTCCAGCAGCTCAGGATTGAAGAACAGGGCCGAGATGATCCGCTGCTTAGGAAGGTCGACATGCATGAGAATAAGTGGGAGAGATCCCTCCGGTGTTTGGTAGGTACATGTAAATCTTTGTGGAAGTCAAAGCCAAATCAGACGACCGATGTGGGTCATAGAACCTTGATCTTAACCGAAGACATGGACAGACTGAAGCAGAAAGAAACATTGGATAATATGATTCAGGAGCTAGGCCAATGCTTCCCTGGTGGGAATGCGATTGCCAGCAGTGAATTCTACTGCACCATATGCATGGAGTCAGTGGACGTCAGGGAGCTCTTCCCCGTTTCTGGGTGCACACACCTCTTCTGCGTCAGCTGCGTGAG
Source organism: Cymbopogon flexuosus (assembly GCA_027790015.1). NCBI lineage: Eukaryota > Viridiplantae > Streptophyta > Magnoliopsida > Poales > Poaceae > Cymbopogon > Cymbopogon flexuosus. The sequence goes on from JAKNSH010322058.1 coordinate 6,047, forward strand.
CCAGTACATCACTGCAAAGGTCGAGAATAATGTGTTGTCCATTGGCTGCCCTGAACCAGGATGTAAGGATGGTGAATTGGATCCAGAAGTGTGCCGCGACGTGATCCCGCAGCAGCTGTTCCAGAGGTGGGGTGCTGCTCTCTGTGACTCAGCGCTAGGTGCTTTCAAGTTCTACTGCCCCTTCAACGATTGTTCAGCATTGCTGGTTGACGAACGCCGCCACGGTGAGGCAGCCATAACAGAAGCTGAGTGCCCACACTGCTGCCGGATGTTCTGTGCGCAGTGCAGGGTGGCATGGCATGACGGTATCACCTGCGCAGAGTTCCAGCGGCTTGGCAAGGACGAGCGGAGCATGAATGACCTGTTGCTGAGGAAGGTCGCGCAGCAGAGCAAGTGGCAGAGGTGCCCCCAGTGCAAAATGTACGTGGAAAGGACCGAGGGATGCGTGTACATCGTCTGCAGGTACTGTATTTTGCTCTTTGCAGGGGAAAAAAATTACATGTGCAACGAGCACACATGAGTGAGATTCTCCATTATAAAGAGCACACATAAGTAAATTGGAGAATCTCACTCATTTTTTTTTTTGGATGTTTTATCTATTATCTAAAAAAAATAAGTGAGATTCTCCAATTTACTTATTTACAGGTGTGGGTATCGCTTCTGCTATCTCTGCGCATCCCCAATGTCACAAGGAATCCATCGTTGTAGTAGGTGCAAGAGGACCTGGTGAATGACTGGAGGGAAGTTCTCAACTCAAAAAAAAAAAATCCATGTTAATTCCAGTAAATTGCTACTTTGACCTGGTTAATGTTGGTGGTGCAATTATTATTTGGCAAATCAGTATCAATGAAGCTTTGCTAGTCAACATAAAATATTTACGATGCAGCATATATAATGCAGGTGAATTGTATTATAACGTTATGAGAGAGCTGATGACTGCTTCCTTATGAAGAAACTACTACCTTAGTGAGAACTAGATGTGTTCCTCTTATGAGTGAGATTCTTAGTGAGAACTAGATAAATTGCTGCTATTATATGACTTGGTTAATGTTGGTCGTGCAATTATGTTAGAAACTTCCATAATGTACATGTACCGAAATAATGTAGGTACTTGAGAGAGCTGATGACTTTCTTATGAAGCATGCATAAGCATAGTTTAGTGAGAACTACGTGTTCCTCTTATATTGAATCACTTAGCATGTGAATGGATCTCGTATGAAGTTACGATTCCAAAGCTGACTGTATATGATTGATGGATCCCTTTAAATTTAATTTGCATGCACGTATGGTTCTCTTCTGTCATGCCTAAAATATAGTTCTACTGACTTATTAGTTGATTACAAGTTTTCTTCTCAAAAGAGGAGAAACGGGTGAATATGTACTGTGAAGTTCCTTAGCTTCTCCTGCAACTAGCTTCTAAACTCTAACAAGGCATGTCAAGATGTTGTATAAAAAAAAGGCATGTCAAGAAAAGTAACAAGCGCACATGTACATTGACCTCCATGTAAAACACCCATGTCGAAAGGATTGTGGATCCTACCGGGCTTGAGATACAGCGAGTATGAATGAGAGACGGGAGGGTGAGGATGACGATTTGGCGTCGTGATTGATCGCGAGGAAGATAAGGCTGGCAGCTAGGGTTATTGCAAGGTCTCCCAGCTCCCTAAGAGAAGCTGAGCAAATATGATTGCTCTTGCTTGTCTTGTATTGTGTTTTATGGCGGGCTGATTATAAAGAGTATATAGGACTAACTCCTCTTATAGCCAGACAATATGGTATTGTTTCTATTTATTCTAACATAAATAAATAACTAAGATAATTTGGGCTTTGAGCCCCACTAATAGGCCTCCTTCTAGAAGATTGGACGCCGGTACTACGGCTGAGCCATGGCGAGATGTCTGTATCTAGCAACTTCGTTTAGGGGGAACCGAGCGTAGCTCGGGTGGTTGGCGCTCCCGGTGTGGAGGCCACCGGTTACGAGTTCGAGCTCGCTCGGACGCGTGATTTCCCACCGGGAACAGTGTTTCCTAAAATAATTTTCAGCCTCTCACGCGTGGAGCCGCAATGGGATCGTGACGTGCCCGTCGCCTACGAAGTCCGTGGATTTCGTTGATCTCAAGAAGGACGCGATTTTCTGATCTGTGTGTAGTTGTAGGTCTAGTTTGTACACGTTGTGTGTGGTGTGCGTGTGTAGTGTGGGCGTGTGAGTTGTGTATGAACGGATACTACAGCTGTACTCAGATGAGAGGCTTAAAACTTCGTTTAGTAGCCTTATCCAATAGTGACATTATTTGAACAAACAAGCTGATGACTCTTTTACGTAAAAAGTATATCAGGTGCTTAGTAGAAAACAGCTAGTTCTATCCCTGTTATGAAACCACCAATATGTAAATGAAATTATGTGGACTGCAGGAGCGCACTTCCTTATACGGATCTCTCGAATTAGTGCTTGTTTGCATGGATCTGATTTGATCTGTCAGCCGTCGTCAGCCCATCTTTAAAATGAAATAGAGGGTATCCTCCAATTAACTGGCTTAAATGCGAGTCATCGATTTCAGAAATAATGTCACCGGTAAATGTTCTTGAGTGTTTTTAGCTCTCATTTAAGCCACCCGCTAGAGCTAGAGCTAGAGTTAGAGTAATCCAAACAGGGCTAGAGCTAGAGTGATCCAAACTAGCTCTAGCTTGGGCTAGAGCTAGAGTGATCCAAACAGGAAGCTAGAGCTAGAGTTAGTTTTTAGCTCTAGAGTGATCCAAACTAGAGTTAGTTTTTAGCTCTAGTTTATTTCCGGACTAGAGTTTTTAGCCGGACTAGAGCTAGTTTGGATCACTAGTTTGGATCACTAGAGTGATCCAAACTAGCTCTAGTTTATTTAGAGCTAGAGTTAGTTTTTAGCCCATCCTGTTTGGATCACTCTAGTCCGGCTAGAGCTAGAGTTAGTTTTTAGCTCTAGCTCTAGCCCAAACTAGCTCAAGCTTTTGAGGTGTTTGGATCCAAGGGCTAGTTTGACAATAAATATATTTTTAATTATTTATCTTATTTAAACAATAGTAAAGTGGTAGGAGAGAGAGGGAATAAAGTGGACCCAAAGCAAACCAGTCCAAACTAGCCCCAATAATCACCTCTTAGAGGAGAGAGTTTTTTTGGGTGGGCTAGTTGCAAAAAACCGGCTCTAGCCCTCCTGTTTGGTAATTTTTAAGCTAGTTTGTGCCAAACTAGCCACCTCTAACTCTCTCCATTTTGGATCAAACAGGGCCAAAGTTGACCAGCTATTTTATTTTGATCGGCACTACCTCCGTTCCACAAATGCTTTTAGTACGTAACATCCCTGATTCATACTAACATTCAATACAGTGAAGGGTGCGGGCGCTTAAGATTTCTCTAAACAAAAACAAATGGGAAATTGCCTAAAACTGCGTTAATAGACACGTTTATGGATCGTCGGACAACACCAGGAACTAAGGTTGGTACCAAGCCAAGTGGATCTATCACGATGGGCCACGTGGTGGGTTGGGCAGTGACCATAGGGCCACCTGTTCAATTGATGAACCCCAATGACCGGGAAACTAGACATCTTGTGTAACTTTTCAAGTTTGTTCGGCATGAATGATATACTCCCTCCATACAAAGAAATGTACAATTTCTAAGTTTTGAGAAAAAAGCCTAATTAATCATTTGTTTGTGATACCAAAATTATGCTTTCACAAACTATATATCTATAAAATTAAAATGTCTTATAATTTGAAACGGGAATAATACTTATCAAAACCTATACAAGATGTCAAGATCCCATCTATCAAAACCTTTACAAGATGTCAAGATCCCATCTATCAAAACCTTTACAAGATGTCAAGATCCCATCTAGATGTGCATTATATGGTTTTAAACAAAAAAAGAGTTTTGCACCTAAGTTCCAACCATATCAGCTAAAAGCATCTCCAAAAGTTTGATAAATTATACTTGGCAAAATCTTGTGATTTGCCACGTTTCAAAACCATATGGCAAGTAAAAAACAGACGCTCTCCAATAGTATGTTATTAGACTTTGGCAAATGAAAAAAAAGAGACCCACCAGTGTTCCCCGCGCCTTTTGTGTTTCAAGTTATATTTAATTAGGA